>OY744475.1:219573545-219826045 GCA_963556175.1 Tipula confusa | reverse complement strand
AAAACAAAGATTTAAATTTTTATAAAAAAGAAGCATTTAAAATATATAGAGCTTTTTTGAAGAAAAGCTTTTTGGGATTGAAATTTCGATAAGAAATGTTAAGCTATGTGAAACTTAATGTTAAGTTTTGTTTTTAAAAAGGCTCTTTAATTTTAAAGCTTAAATGGGTGAATTTTTTTTAAAAGCACAAAAGTACAACTGTGTAAAAATTTAAATATAGAGCTTTTTTTTGTTTTCCTTTATTTTACAATCTATCTGCTTAAGAGGCATTCAGTAATTTTTTTGTCTTTTTACATTGTCATGATTAGAGTATTTTTATCCATTGATAAAATCTCACTTTCATATAATTAGTACAAAGTGATGAGAGCACTGCTGTGTCGTCTGCAAATGTTGCGACAGTTACTTGTTTACTTGTAGGTAAATCTGCAGTATATAGCAGATAAAATATCGTGCCAAGCACGCTACCCTGCGGTATACCAGATTTAATTGGACGGACATTTATATAAACATCCTGATGTTTTATAATAAAACATCTGTCCTATAAATACGATGTTAAGATTCTATAGAAGTCATGTGCTTGTTCAATTGTTGAGGGCTCTGGCCTAAATTCAAACTGATGGTCCGGAATCAGATTTTTTTCCAACAATATAGGCTTGCGGCGCTTAAGTAGTAGTTTTTCAAATAGCTTAGATATTATTGGTAGCAAGCTTATAAGTCTGTACGACTTTACTTATTCTGGAGGCTTGCCTGGTTTTGGTATCAGTATTATTTGTGAAACCTTCCATTGTATTGGGAAGTATCCAGTTCTAAGTACTGCGTTTAATAAGTTGGTAGCTCTTGCAAAACCTTTTCTGTGATAAGATCATATCCTGGTGCCTTCTTATGATTTAACTCTCTCTGCATTATAGTTTCTGATGGGTATGGTTGGAATACTCTTTCGAAATGGTCTGCAAATACATCAGCCTTTTCTTCATTTTTTCTCGTCCACTGACCGTTACGTTTACGTATTGGCGGAAAATAATGTTGTGGTTGTTTCAGCTTCTTAGTCGCTTTCCACAGTAAACAATCCGTGTTTCTGTTGGTGAGAGTCGCGACAAATATTCTTGACTTGACTGATTTTTTTCATTGAGCAGCAGTTTCTTTAATTGTTTGACCGCCTTGTTTAACTTGCGTTTATCTTCTGTTAGTCTAAATCGTTGCCGTTGCTACCTTAATTTTCTTTTGTCCTTAATCATTTTCTTGACAAAATTTAAACATTCTTCATTATTTTCTTTCTCATTGTTTACTGGTGTGGACTTCCAAGCTGCCGACTGAATACATTCATTGAGATGTTCCACTGCTTGATCTATATCACACTCCGTCTTTAATTTGGTTTTTGGTATACGTTTCGGATATTAAATGCATGACATCAATTTCTTTATCTAACAAAGAAAAACTGCTCAAGTTGTTCGTTATGAGTTTTTGAATTTTCCGTTGGCTGCTTTTCTTTGGTATGATTGCCATCCGAAGTTTGATTTTTAATTGAATCTTTGAGTTTCTGCGCATATATTGTTCCACTAACAAGCTGATAAGATGGATTTAGATTTACATAAGATGGATTCGGATTGGATGGCTGAGACTTCACGCTTTTCTCTCTTAGAGGGGGGGGGAATCTGCGTTTTTGTACCTCTTGGTAAACGCTGCAATCTCTATAGTTGGCTGGATGACTACCATTACAGAGCACGCATTGACATCTGTACCCCATTTTTTCTTGTCACAATCATTTGTGAGATGCTCCCCTGCACATTTCCCGTATCTTTGGCAAGTGGTGCATTACACCACTTCCCACTTCACATGCAGTTTTACGATCTGCCCAACTGAGTGCATCAATCTACTGATCGAATGTATGTCTTTATTAGTATCATTCATGCGTAGCTCGACTTTAAAGAGTGGGAGTGGTTTTTTCGCTTTGCCTCATGTTCCAGATATTAACAACGTCTTGGCCCAAGCCAATTGACTCACTTTTTAATTCGTCAGTGTTGATAGATGGATGTAAGTTTCGTATGACTACCTGGTAGGTTTTGTTCCCCTTTTGTTGGAACGAATGAAATACGGTGTTTCGTTCCGCTAGGGAAAGAATTATAACCTGGCTAGTTCCAATTACTTTTAGGTCAAATTTGTCTTTTGTATATTCCTTTAACAAGACAGTCAAAGGATGGATTTCTTCTACGCCAGACACAAATATTGGAGGCGCTAATATTATTATTGGTAGTGGTGTGTTTTCTTTCTCTTCGAGCAAACAATTAAACCGTGTTGATAATGGCACTGTAGGTCGAGCTAACCAATAGTCGTTGATTTTCAATTGCTTGCGTCTATTGATAGGTGATAAAGGACTCGTGCCTCTATCCCTTTTCCTAGCTGTTGTCCATCCTTCTTAATATCCAAGCATAGATAAGGAAGGCTTTATCTATAATAGAGCTTTTTAAAGTAGGTTGTTTTTAGTGATTATCTATATATAAAAATGAAGATAAATAAAAATAAAGTTTTGACATGATTAAAGCGTTGAGTATGTTTATTGCACATATACTACGATACATACAGTTCATCTAATTGACTTTCGTGTTGTGTTTAAAAAAAGTTCAAAAGCGGTTTAGTATTGATTTTTTGCTATGCAACATTGCTTTAATGTTTCAAACCACCGAGAATATTTGTTTTTTTGTCTAATTAAAACCAAATGATACATATTATTATACTACCCTAGTCGTACTCATTTTATCATAATAACAAAAACAAAACATTATCGAAAATCTCATTTCTCCAATGGAAAGCATCTTTTTCATTCCCAAACCATTTTTACAGGAAATGTAAGATACTCATATAAAAAAAATATTTATGATTTTAATGTAGAGCTTTTACTCGTTCATACTCGTATGTGTTTCCTCCTTATACACGGCTATAATACCAATTTTCATTTTCATTTCCCATATGTCCTTAAAACACAACCACAAGAATTTTTTTTTTATTTAATAGAATTTTAATTTTTTCATAACGAAAATTTGTTGGATAATTGAAAAAAAAATATTTTTCTGTTCATTTTATACTTTTAGTGCTTTTACTATATGATGAATGGCATTAAAAATTATAATTTTGTTGTATAATTATGATTTTTCATTATGATAACGAGATGTTGCTATGCCTGATTATAATGAAATATATAAATATTTGATGGTGTTGTGATGATTGTATGACGATAGATAGAAACTTTAATAAGACTGAAAATACGAATCGACTTGTTGCAATTATTGTTTCAAGATAGTTAGTATCGTCTAGTTATTCAAAAGGTCAAAGTTTTTGATGTCATGGTAATTTTAAAGGTTTTCTCTCATTAGTTTTTTGAACTCATGAATGCGCAGGTTGCTCATAATATCCTTTTCGTTTGGTCGCTTTTCTTTTTATTTGTTTGTTAATTATCACATGAAAATTGCGACCCATGTCATTCAACAAATGGATTTGCCATTCCTTTGCATTCAGCCATGGTTAATTTTGAAGATATATTTTGAAATCCTTGCCATAGTTTGGGCATAATATTTTGTAGGCATCACTGATATCACCAAAAGTATTTATAGTCTCTGAGCTCTATCTCTATATTGAACTGATTTTATTGATCCAGAAGTTACAAAACCAATTGGTGGTGAGATTCGTTGTTTTTCAACTAGTCTAGACCATTCCTCCATTTTATTCTGCATAATTCCACTTCTAGCTCAGGTCTAGTCTTCACATGTGTTTCTTTCGGAGATAAACTTTTCTTTGAAATAAATAACGCACAATAAATTATGTGAATCCAGGTTTTTGTTTTTTTTGTTTATTTTTAATTCCATTTTAATTTTACGCCAATCAAATTTATAGACGGAAAAAGCGTCAAAGGCTGAAGTATTAAGAGTACAACAACTCAGCTCTTTTCATGGCTTCTTTAAAGGAGTTACTGGATTGCACCAAACCTTTACACCTACGTATATCACCATTCGGAACCATCGATGCAGTGCTCGACACATGGGAGGAGCATTTCTCTGGTTTACTCATTGTTCAACAAGTGCCAAATGCTACGTTTTAAAGTTGTTAAATAAAGACTGGGGAGATGTGCATAGGGAACCCATCCTACCAGAAATTCACACTGGCCATGCAGAGCTCTTGATATTCGAAGGGGATATTTTGTGGAACTTTCTTTTCAATCTTATTCGATTAGTATGGCTAAGCGAAGTTATGCCAGAGGAATTGAAAGTGGCCGCCTTGTGCCCTATCCTTAAAAAATGAGATCGCTCAAAATGCGAAAACTATCGCGGAATAGTTTTCCTTTACCCAGCTTACAAATTATTGTCTTACATACTATTGGAAAGAATCAGTCCTCTGCCGGAGGAAATTCTAGGTAACTAAAATTTAGTTCAAATCAGTCAGTCATTGATCAAGATTTTAGGTTGAAAACTATTCTTACTAAATATTATGAAACATCTCGTGACGTACTTCGTGTGTTCTTGGATTTCCCACAAGCATATAATATTCAATCGATCGGGATAGCTTATGGTTTGCTTTGCGATATCTGGGAATATCTGACATAAATGTGCATTTATGTAAATTGATAGTAATGTAGTCACATTATTGTGTTAAATTAGAACAAACTATCAAAAAATGTTCCAACTAGCTCTGGTGTACAGCAACGAAAGAGTCTCCGATACTCTTTAATCTAACGTTAGAATGCATCTTTCGTAAAAGTGAAACACCCCAGGATAACATCTTATACCGACTGTCCAACCAGGTTCTGGCATTTGCAGATGATATCTGTAATTGGATTGAATGGCAACGGTGTCAGAAAACTACTGGATCCACTTGTACGATTCTGAGCTTTCGTTGGTCTCAAATCAATGACCAAGACACAATGGATGGTAGTAGTGGTGACAACACATTTGAAGGAGTGACAAGTTTTAATTAAAAACTTGTCACTCATTTTAATTATGTGGGAGGGGATATTAAGTGCTTTTTGTCGCTGGCAACCGTGCTTTATATATCTTACAACCACTGCAAAAGTTCAAATACCTTGCAAATATCGACAAGCTGCAGTTGTACAAGGTGTTTATCAGACCCGTTGTCATGTAGGGATGTGAGAATTGGACCTTGATGGATGAGTATGAGAGATGGTTAATCACATTCGAGAGAAGAATTATGCGGTTGATTTATGGCCAAACGCGACGATGACGATACTTACTGAGTTTTATTCAACCGCACGAGATCAGGAGTTTAATGAAAATTCCTGATCTCATTCAGGAAATAAACGGACAGCAAATACACTGGCTCGTTCACGTACTGCAAGTCAAACCTACGCGGATGGTACAACAATCTCTGAAAGGAGAACCGCCGTTTGACAGCACTTCTTGTTGCTGACAACCGTGCCACTGACGATTGGTAAAAGAGAGAGAATCCAAATACTGATTGGCATTCGAGATATAAAGAAATGTAAGGCCAGACCGGATATGATCCGAGATGTTTTTGACAATTTCATAGTAAGACGTAAACACATCAACGAATTAAACTCTGAAATTGAGATACAGGAGGATTTTGCTAATTTAGATTATGATTAATGCGTTCAACACAAATAATGCTCCAAGGCTTTAGTTACTTCGGTCTAGATGCAAGGAAGTTGAACTCGGTGACCTAGAAAGATGCTTACCCGCTTCCAATTATTGACGGAATATTAGGACGATTAATCGAAACAAAGTACATTACAGGTTTCGATTTGAAGAACACGTTTTGGTAGATACCGCTTGCGGAAACTGCTAGAGACAAAACAGCATTTACCGTAGTTGAACGACCGCTTTATCAGTTCAAAGTGATATATTTTGGACTGTATAATGTAGCCCAACACATATGACGACTGAGGAACAAAGCCACGTCACGCAAACTACATGAAAATATCTTTAACTACTTGTATGATTTGTTGATTATAAGCGGTACAAAAGAAAGGCACTTCTAACTATAAGAGTTGGTTGCAGACCTATTAAAAAGGCTAGACTTACTATCAAAATCGAGCAAAGTATAGATTTATGATGAAGGAATATTGGCTGGTTGGAGAAAATGGTGTAAAGAATGATCTTCAGAAAATCAAGGCTAATATATAGTGAATTTACCAGTGCCATCAAACGTTCGACAAACCAGACGACTTCTTGGGATGGCGGGTTGGTATCGAAAATTTATCAGTAATTTCTCGGCTGAATAACGGCTTCAAATGAACCTCAAAACGCTTTCAAATATTCAAAAATAGTTTATCTTCCGCTCCGGTTCTAATAAAATTCGTATATAACGAACCATTTTTCATTAGATGCGATGCAAGCACAAAGGGTTTTAGTGCTGTTTTATTTCGAAAAGATGATGGGTAGAATGAGAAACATATTGCTTATATATGACTCAAAAATTATATAAAGCTCAAAGAAACTTTGCAATAACCGAGTTATAATGTTTAGCTGCAATACTCGCGATAAAAAAATTTCCTCCCTACAATGATGGTTATGATTTTACACTCATCACCGATCACGCTAGTCTTAAGTTACTGATGAACGAGCGCGACCTAAGCGAAATGAAGTCTAAAGTTTCAAGGCTACCGATTCAAAATTGAACACCAATAAGCAAGAGACAATTTCATCCTAAATACACTATCACGAATTTGTAGTAATTCCATTGAAGAACTAGAATCGAGTATAGTAAAGATACCAAACTATTTAAAAGGCAAAGCAGAAGCTTTTGAGGGGATTCAGTACGTTAAACTGAAATTTGTCGTACCCTTAATAATACAGCTAATTCATGATAGAGCAAAGTTACAAATATCTGAAGCATATGGGAGGAGTTCCAAAAGGAACAACCTAAGAAATATAGGGCCTTTCAGTTGCGCACTCATCCTCAGAGTGATTCTGAAAAAAAATTTGTGCTAAGTTCACTCCTAACTCGTTGAAGGAAGAATAACCTTGCCTTGCGATTGTACAATTAGAACCTGTGTTTGTTACAGCTCAAAAGAATAACTGTTAAAACAAGCAATTTTAGATTGCACAAAAAAAACAAAGAGCATCAAAATCACTCAAGTCAATGACCGTAACACGTATCACTGTTCCGTGTCTTCTAATCCTATTGGCTAATCTCTTACCGATTTTTTCTTCGAATGAAATTTGAATAGAAGAAATTCTTTTTTTTTTTTCAATCTGTACTTCAGTCGACTTACTCAATTTGACTAAAGTTAAAATAATTTCAAACTTACTTTACTGTCAAACTTAAATCAAACCTTATTGAATAATTATAAAAGTATCATTCAACTTAGTTTAATTTATCTAATTTAAATAATAAACAATTACATCGGACAGCACTGGATTTAAGTTTTGAACAAATTTGACAGTAGTTTGAATACAATTTAATTCGTATTATTATGTTAGTTGAACATTTAAGTATATAATTTTTAAAACCTGTCACAGTAGCTCCTTTTTCAATTTCCATATGTTTTGATGACGAATTGAATAGAAATTTGATTTGATAGTAGAATTTTGTTGCATTTTTAACTTTTGACTGAATTGTAAACTAGTAACAAACTTGAATCAAACATTACACCAAAAGTAGTTTCAACACAAAATTAGTCGTATTATTATTTTTAGTAAAAATTTACGTACAGCATTTGATTTAGCTTTTCAAATGGTTGGTTCCAATTCTATTATTAATTGTATTTGGTTTGAATGAATTTTGAATAGTAGAACTATGCTTTATGTTGTTTTTTAGTATAAAACTTAACTGGTAAATTACAAACTAATATAGGAAAGTAAATTACAATCTTGAGATATTAATTTATTATGTAATTTTAAATGCTATCAAACTTGAATCAAACCGTATTGAAAAATTATAAAATTATTGTTGAACAAGATCAAATATAAAAAATATTTGATATCGGGAGATAGGTTTAAAGTTTAAGTAAAATTTGAAAGAAGTCTGAAAAGAAATAGTATTTGGTTGATATCAACAAACTATAAACTAAATTCGACTTTATGTCACTTTTAAATGGAAAAGCACATGGTTAAATTAACAAACTTAATAAAATCAAATTTGATGGCAGTTTAAAAATAATTTAAGACTTATTATTATGTCAGCCTCAAACTATATTTAGCTGTAACAACCTGTTATTTTGATTTTTCATCCACTATACAAACTCTTGACCTGATTGTGTTAGCAAATATACTGTACAACACAATAAACAATGATTTTCATTTGTTTTGCAGTTTGCAGCAAAACTATAATAAAACTAGCAATTGTTTGTTCATTATAAAATTTTATTTTTCTTGGGAAAATAATTTTTCCAGTTTTTTTTTGTTTAATATTGAATTGTATTAGTTTGGGAAAACTTTTTAATTTGCTTATCCATAACAAGGTCTTGTTAAAAATTTTATTATACTAATATTATGTGCTTTTAACTTACAGATTTGTTACAACAAATATTCGGAATCATGTTGATTATACACCACGAGCACTATACTGGCTGGGCGGTGAGCTAGCCGAAAATCATGAATACGAATGGACCGATGGTAGTAAAATGTCGTTCAAAGGTTGGCTACCTGGACAAGAAATCGTCGATGATACAACAGTAAATGCAGTTAAAGATCCGATGTGCTTATCGTTACAATGGAAAACATCGCCCACCCCTATGCTACCATCCGGACTCTATTGGTCGTCACAAAAATGTGCAACTGCCGGTGGTTACGTGTGTAAAGGTCAAAAACACGGACCTACCGATATTTTTATACAAAATCAAACGATTACGGGTATTGAAGGTCGACTAACATCGCCTGGCTATCCAAATATATATCCATCGAACTTGGACTATTGGATCCATATAATTGGTCCGGATCGAACTCGTATAGTTGTACAATTTCAAAAGATTGACTTAGAACTGCAAGACGATTGTTTGTACGACTATGTGAGCATACGCGACTATGATCCAATGCTCGATACAAATCCTCAATTCGACCCAGGACTAAATTCAATTCCGATCGCAATGCTAAAAAACGATCATTTCTATATCGATTATCAAAATGATGGTGATGAACGCGAAGACGATTTCGAAATCGACAATGAATACGATCGTGACCAAAAAGATAATTTTGATATTACAAAAGATTTGATCGATAAAAATTTACAGTTACTTAAAGATGGTAACGGTGACGATGATGACGATATATTAGATAAGGATATAAAAAAAAGTTTTAAAAAATTAGAAAAAACCTTACGACATCGGTTCGGGGCATTTAAAAAAGTGCGACGAAGACGATTTTTGACTAGTGATCAAATCTCAAACGAGATTGGTGATAGTGTAAATAATATAAATAGTGATAGTAGTAATAGTAATAGTGGTACGCCAAAATTTTTAAAAAATTTACAATTGTGTGGCACATTCGAAACAGATATGTCACAATTCGATTACATTTCACAAAACAATCAAGCAATATTACATTTTCATAGTGATTTTTCGATAGCGGGAACAGGATTTAGTGCCACATGGTTGGCAGTCGATGTATCAGGATGTCCACTACAAACGTTAACGTCACGCGAAGGATATCTTAATAGTCCGAACTATCCTCATTTTTTACTCAACAACTTAGATTGTACGTTTTTAATTCAGGCGCCGGTTGGTAAAAAAGTGTGGCTTGACATTAACGATTATGATCTTCGCGATGGTTACGATTTAACGATCGATTTGGGTGATGGCGAATTTAAACCGTTTAGCGTACACCAGCAATTGAACGATGGTGTATTCGTTAGTCAGAGGGAGAAACTTAAAATTCGTTTGCGCACCGGAAACATGCCGAAAGGAAGAGGATTTCGAATGTTTTACAAAACAATGCATCCGGTAGTCGAATCGCGTGCTTTAAATTTTTTAAACACAACACAAGGTTCGATACTACATTTAAACTATCCGAAATCAGTAGCAGCGGATGTCGAATTTACACAACATTTATTTGCACCAATGGGTGATAATATTTTAGTTGAACTCAACGGTGTTGAACTTAGTGAAGCTGCGTGTCACGATGGTAACGGTATTGAGGTGTGTATATAGTTGGAAATTATAGTGTCTCAAATTTTTTAATTCACATCCAATTTCGTTACAGATCTATGATAATTATGCCGATAACAACGGTACGATTTGGAATTTTTGTGAAATTTCAAGTAATCATTCGATTGTGGTGCAAACATATCAGACCGCTCCCATCTACATTACCTCTTACCTAAATAGTTTACATATACGGCAGAAGACATCGGTTGAATTTCATTTAAAACTGAACGCAACGGTGAAAGTGCAACCAGATGTGAATTTTAAATTAAAATTGGTAAAAGGTGATGATTGGGTTGAAACGTGTCAACCAAACCCATGTTTATTCGGTGGTAAATGTGTATCTAGTGGCGATAAAAGAGCATGTCAGTGTCGTGGACATTATGTTGGCCGATTTTGTGGTTTGACCATGTGCGAAACTGATCCATGTTTATTTGGTAAATGTGAGCTAACGGCTAGTAGTTTTAAAGTAAGTATATAGAAGTTAATTGCGTAGGCTTTTTGTATGAGCTTTGTGCTTTTTTTTTTAAACGAGTTTTAAAGTTATTACTATATTTCGGGTCCCGTAAATTTTATTTCCCCAAAAATACATATGAGATGTAACTTTTATGTATTCCAGTGTCACTGTCAACCAGGGTACGTGGGTAAAACGTGTGACACACGACAAAAACCGTGTGCCGAAAGTCCATGCGAAGGACGTGGTGAATGTTTCGATAAAAATGGCGGATATTTTTGCCGGTTAGTAATCATAAAAACCGAAAAATAATTTTAAAAAAACATTGGGTAATTTTATTCCGCATTCCAGATGTTATGCGTGGTGGGAGGGGCCAAGGTGTGAAAAACGTATGATCAACATACCGTATAAACCATTATCCGAGCGTATGCTACAAGAACCGTTTTGGCTTGGTCTCATAACAGTTTTTATTGTGCTAGCCATAATCGGTTTAGTGTGGTGTGCTAAACGACATTTTCCAGAGAAAATCGAAAAGTTGTTGTCGGAAGAAGCTGATCGTACAAGACGTAACTATTCAAATTAAATTTTTCCGATTTTTTTATTTCGTTTTTTTTTTTTTATCTAACATATTCTAATTTTATTCGAGCTGTAACAATGTTTGATACAAAAGAGCACCACTACGCAAAAAAAATTAAAGTTTGTAATGCTTTCATGACCCTAAAAAAGGTTGACTAAATTTATACAATAAAACTATCAGATGAGGTTTGGTTTTCGGATAACAGGTCTAGCAAGTCCGCATTACTTTTTAACTCATTTTGCACAAATTATGAAACTATTTTTAATATTTTTGACACTAAATTTTTTTTGTTTATTGCTTTATTTATTAAATACTTTGGCACATAACTTTAACAGGAAGCTTAACAAAGCTTTTCAATACTTTTCAATATATTCATGAACAATATTGAACAATTTTGGGCACCATATAGCCATTTTGACATTAGTGTTAGTCTAACACATTTAGTGAAGTAAACCAAAAATATGTACCCCATCACATTATAAAGACACTGCTTAGTAGGAGTTAAATCTAACACTGGGAATAGGAAATACTTCTGAAAATATAATCCAAAAATTTTGAGCAAATTTATAGATAAAGAACCAAAGTTTATCTAAATTTTCCTTACGTTAGTTCTATCGCAGAAATTAAGTCAAATCCGTCCTCGACTAAATTTTCAGACATTACATTTACTGCACAATATGTATGTACTGTGCAGTAGTTTATGCAAAGTTTTGAAATTGGAATATAAGATATTCGCAGAATTTTTAAAATTCTGAAAATTGTATTTTATTTTTGAATCTTGTCCCCATCCAACTTATTGATTTCAACATTTTTATATAATATGGAATTTGATAATACTTTCGAGGAGTTGTATTGAAAAGATTTTAGATAATTTTGATTACACTTTTAACAGGTCTTTTTTACATATTTTACACTTTTTGCTCTTTCGCACTTTATAGTTTTGCACACATATAAAATATGGTTCATATTAAGTTAAGACAATATCAGAATTAAAATCAAAATACTCGCTGATCGCTAGCACCTGGTTATATTCTTGCCAAAATTAAACCAACAAGTTTTTTTTTTAATTTGTCTTATAAAAAATCAAACATTGTTGCCATGTACAAAATCAATTATCAAACATTCATATACATATGTATTATTCACAGCATTCCATTCACATCATCCATCGTTACGTGAACAATTACAATTTACGAGCGCAATACAACAAAATGCAGCCACAACACCAGCATCAGCACGTACAATCTTCGGACGGCTGGGTATTAGAAAACCATCTATATTAAGCCTCAGCAGCCCCCATCCACCCGCAACTGGGGGGGCGGCTACCGCAAGAACATTTTCTCTTGATGATTTATTAAGACCCCCTCCACGACGTAAGACAGGAAACAAAATCAAAAATTAAAATTTAAAAAAAAAAACCGAGATATTTAATTTTTTTTTTTTTTACATTTAACAATTTTAATTTTTTATATTATTTTACTTATAATTTTAATTTATCCTAGACATCCACCTTAAATCATTTTAGTACATAAAGAGTTAAATTCTTTAAAAAAATGAAATTATTACATGTGCAACCGTATAATGTACTTTGATGCACTTTTATTTTATTTTTTTAATTAGACACTTACACCAATAATTGATTGTTGCATTTTCACCAAATTATTAATCTTGATTCAATCCATTATATACCTTTACTAGGTTGTATACATAAACTGAATATAGACAATTTTATTTGGAAGACAAATCATGCATGGTCTGCTTTTGTGTAAAGCTATCGTACTAATTTATCACTAAATTCTACCACTTCTTCTTCTTCTTCTCTTGTAGATAAAACTTTCTTGTATTTTAGTATTATTTCAGTACATATATACATAGTAGTGCGATTCACTTATATGTATGCTTTTGTCTACTTACTATAATATATAACCTCCTAATTAAATAATATAAGATAAAAATAATTTGATTTTTTTCTTTTTATCTTTCTTTTTATATATTAAAAAATAATTGTAATAAGCATTTAATTTATTTTTGAAATAATCGTCTGTACAATTTTCTTCATTCCATAATATACTGTCTAATTTAGCCGCAAGTAAGTAAAAAAAAAACTATTTAAATTTGAAAAAAAAAATTTATAAATAAAACATTTTTTTTGTTTTCAAAGAAGATTCACCCGTAGAGTTTATTATGCTTATTTAGTACCAAACTTAGAATAGTAAATTATATTATGGCCAACAAATCCATTTGACGAATGTAAACCATCCTGCTCGATAGCTTAGGGGACATTTAATTTGATTAGATTACACAAAAAAAATTTTTACTAAAAACACTCTAATATCTTTGCTTTATTTAATAACAATTTTCTATCGATCAACACCGTGCGAGTCATTTTGTTAAATTATTTTAATGTTTGACGATCAAGTTACGAAACAGTGTTACGAAAATATGTGGAAAAAATATTTTAAAAAAATTTAAAACACAATGCTAATCATGTGGCTCATGTGTGAGAATTTATCTTTATAATTTTTAAATATTTTAATTTTAAATTTTTGAACAAAACCTTCTTACACAACTAAATGGTCAAAACTTACATAAATTTTTAAAATAAGTTTAAATTTTTAAATATTTCCTGGTGTATTAAACGTTTTCAATTATTGTGTTATCTTTAGATTTCTTTGTATGATATCCGTTGCTGGAGACCATTCTCTTCAAATTTTCCTAAGAAACCTCAATTCTCAGTTGGGAAATATTTGTAGGGTTGCAGTCTTTTGGAAACAATTTAATGTAATGATGACTTAAATTGCTTAGCGTAATGAGAAAAGACGCCTAATCTGGTTTAAAAAATTGATCATTTATGTGATATTAATTAGTAAATTTTTAAAGCACAGGTAAACATTTAGTTGTTTGTGTTCCCGCATTGATCGCTTAACCCACTTTGAAAAAACAGGTTGCTTATAAACAACCGCAACATAAAATTCATAATTCATGTTTCACTCCTTATATACGTTATCACAAAAGATTACCACTAAAAATAATAAAAAGTTGAAAAATAATTTATCGACGTTACTGAGTGTCCAGCGCACAATATGGTAGCGCACAAATCTAGGCAAACTGTAGAGTAATAAAAATAAACGACTTGGGTACACGGTTTTTCTCTACACGATTCAAAGGATAATCAAATTTCGAACTGAAACGTAAAAATAAAACAATGATTTTCGATGACGATGTCCTCCAAATCGTGATTTTTATGTACGCCATGACAAAGTTGGTCAATTTCATCAAAATTATACAGAAAATGAAGAATTTTTCATATACAGTGAGTGCTGAGAAAAAAAAAATTGGGCGAACATATTTTATTGCAAATTGGAGTCTTTTTTGCAAAAATTTCAAAACTTTTGAAAGCAATTGGCTTATTGCTTCATTTTAAATACATGTATGACCTAATTTTTTGAAAAAAAAAGTTTAGTTGCAATTTAGGGGCAAAACCTTAAAAAATGTCAAAATATTCAAAATACGTTGATTGGGGTTAAAGTAATGGAATAATTTCTTGTTTTGTTGTTTGTTGATTTATAGAAAGTCTATTTTTAATTTTAATATTTTGTTGGACCGCCATTAGCTTTTATTACAGCGATACATTGAATTTGATAAATTGATTTTTCAAAGTCGTAGGAGATATGGATTTAATCGATTCTGGGCGCTTTCTTGCTACTTCTAGCTTCATTATAGACCAAATATGTTCAATGGGATTTAAGTCTGGACTATACGGGGGCCAGCACAACACATCGATCCTTTTTTCTTCGAAGCACTTTTTTACGTTTAAATGAAGAGATAAGAAAAAAAACAAGTTTTTAACAAATTATTTATCTGAAAGCGAATTTTTCTATCTACAATTTAAAATTAATAACTCACAACTTTGGCGGTATGGCACGAAGCGTTGTCCTATTGAAAAATAAATTTGCAAGTCTCACCAAAAACTTTAACACAGAAGGCTCAAACTCGTTCTGTAGGACCTGCCGATAAACAGCTGCTGTAATGCTGGAACTAAGGAAGCACAATCAACCGATTTCATTTCCAGAAACGTATCCCCAGACCATAATTCCTTCATTTTTCGGTGGAAGTCTTAAAAGACATTCGTTGCTAAGCCTCTCGTCCGGTTTTCTTCTTACGAGAATTCTTCCATCTCCAACATGCAGCTTGAATTTTAATTTATCGGAGAAAATCTCTTCATTCCACATTTCTGGAGTCCAAAAACAAGCTCCTTGGCCCATAGCAAACGTTTTTTTCACTAGTAATGTAAACTCAGGCTTCTGGACTGGTTTAAGTGCTCTCAAACCACCTTTAACAAGTCTTTCTCACTAAGCTGGCTGTCTTATGTCCGATGAAGTTTTAAAACGGTTCCGGCAACATTGTAATATTATGAAACGATCTTCCACTGGCGTTGTCTTTCTGGGCTTTCCAGAGCCTTTTTTTCTTTGTGTACTGCTCATCTCTCGCATTTTTTTAATATTTTACGCGACAGTACTTTTAGGAATGTTTAATCTTTCGAGCCAAAATCAACATATTGCTTTTACACTGCTTACTAACTTTTCTCATATGTTTAACTAAAATTGCGCTTTATTCTTTATTTGACTAGGATCACTTACAGAATAACTTAATCTTACAAAATATGCACTATTCAAAATTCCAAGCAATAAAACATGTGCACTCTAATGACGGCCAAGAACGGTAGGCGTAAAATAAAATAACTACTTGACCAATTTTTTGCACATCAGTTGCGGTGTTGTACTGGTGTAATAAAAGCAAAAGGCGGTCCAACAAAATATTAAAATTAAAGATAGAACTTCCATAAATCAATAAAAACAAAAAAAAATAATAAGTTTATTCCATTACTTTAACCCCAATCAACGTATTTTAAATATTTTGGCATTTTTCGTGGTTTTGCCCCTAAATTACAGGTAAATTTTTTTTTTCAAAAAATTACGTCATACATGTATTTAAAATGAAACAATAAGCCAATTGCTTTCAAAAGTTTTGTAACTTTACCAAAAAAAGACTCCAATTTGCATTAAAATATGTTTGCCAATTTTTTTTTCCAGCACTGTACATATAATTATTAAGGAGCATAAATTTATTTTCTCTATTTCGATTTTAATTTTCAAAAATATATGTGGGCATTTTGGTGTGAAGTCGAGAATATAGAATGAAGTTGTATATATGCTATATAGTCAAGGGACGGCAGTAATTAATTACAAGTAATTCAAATACGTAATTAAATTACATTTTTTTTATTTTGTAATTTGTAATTGTTATTTAAATTACTTCATTTCATTGTAATGATATTTTAATTACTTTTTTCCCCGGTATTTCTAAGGTATTTTAATTACACATAAGCAAAATTATTTTAATTAACAATTACATATGTATTTTGAAAATTTAATAAATTTTCTGCATTCATCATTTTTCGTTATAACATCCAGACCAACGTGCTTATTGGCTTTTTTATCGCTTGGAGCAGTGCGATTATGTAAGCATGTCAAGTTTTGTAAATAAAAATATTTTACTCATTTCGACATGTCTGTCACAACCTAAAAAGTATTCGAGTAAAACAACAACAACTTGTCGCAATTTTGACATGTCAAATAATTAATTTTTTTGAAAAATATCGACCATCTTGTTGAAACTCGCGCTTTCTCGAGCTCTAGCTGTATGACATTAATTATTTAAATTCAAGTGTCTTCCAAAAATTTATCAAATTTCAGCAGTAGACGTTAAAAGTCAATTACAAAAATTATGCATTTAAAAAATTTAAACTATAAATAAAGAACAATTAAGCTCGCGGGAATAATTTAATCGATAATGGAGAGGCTCCGTAAATTCTAAATTTAAACTTAGAATATTCTATGAGTTAATCAAAATCAGAGTCAGAACTTTAATTAACACAATTTTTGGCTGATAAAAACAAACAACTATTCATCTTAAATGGGTATCCTTTGATTAAGAATGCTTTCATTTAATTCAACAGAAATTTCTGCCCGTTGGCAATTAGATGTAGATGTATAGCTGCTATCTTTTTCTATAGATCTACTATCTAATTTTCTAGTACCTTTCAAATGAAATTTTATGATTTCTACACATTTTTTTATAAAAAATTTAGAAAATTTAATTTGTAATTATTGTGGTAATTAAATTTAATTTTTTTAGATTACAAAGTAATTTATATATTTTGTATTTCAATTACTGAAATGCGATGTAATTGCTTTTTTGAAATTCAATTACTCACCTCAATGTAATTTGCCCAGCCTTGGCTATAGTAAATGTGCATACGTCGGTAAATGTGCATATTTATTGTTAACATTTTGGTGTTGGAAAGTTTAGCTCTGCGCTTTCTGGAGCTTTCGTCACTGTTTTCATTTTTATCCAATATTTGATGAACATCAGTTGATGTTGAGTCCCACCAAACCAGTGAAAATCTAGGTAATCATCTTTCTTTATCCATCCAGTTTTTTTTGCTATGAAATGTAGTGGCTTGATATGCACTCTTCCAGGTAGCCTTTATAAAATTAATCCCCCTAATTGGTTGCTATAAAACCGAATAACAAGTAGGTAATATAGATGCATCAAATTCTGACACACAAAACATTTTAATATGACTGTGGGGTAGTCATACATCGGACAAAAAAATTTTCTATGCATGAACCTGATGCCGAAAATGATTCCTAAAATTTTAACGATTTTGTTGCAGTAATTTAAATGGTTTGGTTTTTCCTTTTTCCTAAACTGCCACTGAAAAATCACATCCAATGAAAGCATGAAAAGCAGGTTAAGATTGAAAATATCTGCAAAATTTCAGATAGAATTTCATCACAATCCGTTAAGAACTCACGGAGTTCGTTCCTAACTGGCCATATTCCAGAACTTTCCCAAAAAATCATTTTAAAATCCCATTCTCATCCTACATATAGAATTTCATCATAATCGGTTAAGAACTCGCTGAGTTCCTTCGTAACTGGCCATATTCCAGATCTTTCCCAAAAAATCATTTTAAGTTTAAATCACATGTCGAAATATCCTGTTTTGAAATATCCAGTTTTGTACCATATCTCGTTTTGTACCTTGTCTCGTTTTAAAATATCCAGTTTTGAAGTATCCTTTTTCATCAAATCCAGTTGTAAAATATCCAGTTTCGACCGGTACCCATTTACGATAGTGATGGAGGTATTTATAGATGTGAAATGTCAATTTAATTTATTTCGTAATTTCAATAAGTTATCCAAGACAAGAACCATAATGGATACGTAAAAATGTACATCCAGCACACGTAGAGTCTACAAATGAGATTAGTCTACATTATAGACTATCTCAAATGTAGGCTCTACGTGTGCTAGATGCGCCCATTATATATGAAAAACTCATCAATATTATAATTTTGGTGAAATTAACCAACTTTGTCATTGCGTATATAAAAACTACGTATATATTTGGAACGCTCGTATTAACACCTTTCAAAGGGCTTACGAATTTGCTGTATACCTTATCGTTTTTTTAACAAGGACAACACCTGTTTCAAATCTCATTTTTTTACTGAAGTTATCTTCGCATTCTACAATTCGATGCTTGATTGATTTTTTTTATAATTGGAGATCTTTATTATGTATTATGTCCCGATCTATAATTCGGCCAGAGTTATCACGCGGCTCATCAGAAGATATGAATAATAACTTTCTATGAATACTCTTGTATGCTCTTGTTCTGCTGCGGCTTCTATCCGATGTTTTTTTTTATTTCGTCCACATTTGTTATTTCAATTGAGTATCCTTCATGGTTTCCTATAAAAAGAAATCTAGGACTGTAAGCTCTGGCAACCGTCCTACCTATGGAATTGAGAATTCCTCAATTAAAAAACCAGTAACTCTTCTGCCAACACGACAAGGTGTGTTGGTAAAATAGCCTTCCCATTTATGCCACGAGGACTTATTCCAGTAGCTCTAGCAATTTGTTTTGTAAAAGTTTCGAAAACGTTGTACTGTTTAGTCGTGGTGGGAACAAAAATGGACCGATTATCTTATCGCCAATTAAGATAGCTGAAACGTTTATGGTAAAGCTAAGTTGAAAGAATGCTGAATTGAATTCATCTGATCATAAATGTTCCGGTATTCGGTATAAATTGGGGGCGTCATACCCCCACCAAATGCTTTATCATATATTTTACAGGTTTCGAACTTACGTACTGCATAAATCGTGTCCTTCCTACGAAGACTTAATTATGAACATGTAGAATTAAAACATTGAATGTGTCAGGGAAGACTTTTAAAATATATCAAAACCTTAACAGTCCAAAATTAGAAAATTTTAAACATTTCTCAAATCTTTAAGCCAATGATGAGTAACTTTGACATTCATTAGAATTGTTAATCGGATCTACACTATCAATTAGTTGGCCGATGTTTGACCATTTTCACAATATTTTTGTTATTTAAAAATTAGAAAACCTATCAACTTTGTAACATTCAAAATAAGGTATATAAGCTAAAAATAATTTTAAAATTTTACAATTTACAATTCACAATTTACAAACTTGGAAACAGAAAAAAATAATTTTAAATATAAATAACCTCTTCCAACCTTTAATTGATCCATAAAAATAATTATTCGTCCTTAAAAATAAAATAAAAATCTTAATATAATGTGTCCATCAACCGCATACTAAAATGAATCGTATATATTCCGTAACATTCCACCGTAAAGAAAAAAATCCACCAAATTTACTTAGCCCCCCAAAAAAGTGTATGTATTTATAATTGTAAATATACAAAATCGTAAAAAGCTCCTCCTCAATTTTTTATAAAATACATAAAAAAAAAATTTCTTGTACAAAAAAAAGCTCTCACACAAAACAAACACCTTACAAAGTTTATTTTTTTTTATTTATCTCTTTTATTATTTAACTCCTGTATAATTATTGTGTACAAAAGTAGATAACATCGAAAAAAAAAATTTATTTTCTTGAGTTTTCTTTTAATTTTAATTTATTATATCACGATTTTTGGTTAATTTTTTTTTATATTTTTTATGATTTTACTTCACAGTCTTATATTTAATTACTTTAATAAATAAAAAAAAAATATATAAATTTTAAAACTGAAACCTGTCTATATATATTTCTTGAGTGGCTGCTGATTGGCAATGTGCTCACTTCTGTATATAAATATACTTTAACTATAAGTTTACCAAATAAGTTTATTTTTTGGTTTTGTAAAGCACTGATTTTTGTTTTAGTTTATTTTATATTTTTTGTATTTAGAGCCGTTAAAAATATTAAATTAATACATTCATCCGTACGAAGTTAAAATGTTAGAATGAAAATCGAAGTATATCAAGAATTTAAATTATATTTTAAGACATCTCAAACAATCATTTTCAGACCAAACAATCACCAATTATTTTAGATAAGCTTAGATAAGCTTAGTAAAACTACTAAAAGTAAAAGTAAAGTAGTACTACTATTTATTTAATCATTAAAGCTCTACCATAAATTTAATAAATTTAGCTGAAAAAGTTTAACTGCAAGCACTCTGTCCAGTAAAGAGGTGTTGGCAATAAAATTTTTAATATTATTGTAAAATTTACAAAAAAAGTATTCACAGATTTTAAAGGAGCTTAAACACCTCATAGAGCTTTTAAAGATTATAAACGGCTTTTAAGGCTTTATACCTAACTTAGAATTTTCTATTTACAATGTTTACTATATCAAGGGTAGGTTCTGACAATAATTTTATTATATCAGTAATTTTTGTTTAGAGTTGGTTTTTAGCACCTAGTTCGAGCTTTTGATAGAAAAGTTGCGGCTAAAGTAAACTATAAAAGATTGATATAAAGTTTGAATTTCTTCTAGAAAGAAACGGTCGGTTTAAATTAATATTCTAGGTGAATGTATTGATTTGAAATGTTTGCGATATAAATGAAAATATTAATGTTGCATGCAATTATTTGAATATTTTAATTTTGTTGTTGTTGTAAAAAGTAATAAAAAATTTTCTAAAATTTTTATTTGTTTTGAATATAAAATGCTTTTTTTGGTTTTGTACGCTTATTTTTTTTTTGTTAATATTTAAATTATATTTTTATTTTATGAGATATAAAATTTAAATTTATTTAATTTGTAATTTTTATCTTTGCTTTAATTTATTACTGAATATTTATTGTAAATAAGCGATATATATATATATATATATATATATATATATATATATATATATATATATATATATATATATAATCTTTAAACAACTAAACAAGGCAAAATTTAAATTTTCAAAATTTTTTAAATCATTTAATTTACTTTAGGACCATAAAAGATAAGGAGACCATTAAATTAAATGTAAAAATATTTTAAAAACCTTTCCAAAATTTATGTAAATCAAATTAATTAAACATTTGAACACTACCCGGAGAGATATCACAATTTTCTATTTTCAATAACTCAGCTAGTTTTCATTTAATCAACAAGCCGAAACAGTTATATTACAATTATTAAGGAAAAATTCAAAAAAAAAATAATTTAGACTTTCTATCAACCATTTAACATAATAAATTAATTCATGACATTTTGTATGCGTCAAACTATGTTTAAAGTATACTGGATATCTGTAATTGACACAAGCATGTTGACAGTACATATAACATTCACTCTTCTGTTCGATAAGAAACTTCGAAATACTAATACTCCTAATTGTTTTGCCTAAAACACACTCCATTATGCTTCTTATGGCAAATTTCCTTTCTACTCTTCGATTTTGCGATTTTGTTTTTTTTAGCGGTATAAATGCTCAATTGTTTCCCCTAAAATTTTTAGAAACGTATTCTGCATTATTACAGCTCCGTCTCGTTGGGGATTCTTTTAACATGTATTATTGCCGGATACGAGGTCGCTAAATCACATGCCTACCAAATCCTTTTGAAGCTGTTAAAATTTGGTATGCTCTCTATATAACGAAACAGTGATCGATTCTGATAGTCGAAAATGAGACTTTAGGTATATCGTCGAAAACATCTCTTGAAGCTACTATTTTGTTATTAACCAGTTGAATATGAAAAAAAAAATTAAAGCTCACTGACTTGTCCATAGTTCGATCTAAGTCATCCAATTATCAACTAAATTTTTAAATACTTTGAAAATTCTTTCTATATTTGTTTATATTTATTGGGATTTTGACTATTCGATTTCGGCTATTTAATTCATATTCTGGAAATAATGTCTTATTAACCTTTCGAAAAGTTTCATCTTCCCTCATTATCCTCAGGCAAATAGTTCCCAACAGACTTATAATGTGTGAAGTTCGTTTTGGAAGTCATATCTGACGTCTGATTGAGCACATTATGTATTAGAAATGTATCTGACAGTTCGGTCTTAGAATATACAAATTAAGCTTAGATAATCGAAAATTGTTTCGAAGTTTTAGTAAAATTATTCAAATTAAGGTGCTTTTTAGCTTACGGACAGATTTAGAAAGCGTACACTAGTCTCTTTATCTTTTAGGAACCTTTAGTCAGATGGGTCTAGTTTTTAAACAACTACGTAACGGAAAGTATAGCTTTATTAAAAAAAGCTTATCCTTAGTCCGGACGAACATTTACTAAGTGTTTTATTGATCTTATTATATATATATATATATATATATATATATATATATATATATATATATATATATATATATATATATATATATATATATATATAAGTATTCAGAAATTATACAAGAAAAGAAAAAGCACAAGCAAACAAATTATATACAAACAAATAGATGAACTGTAAAAAGCTCATTTACTTTATAAAGAAAACTAACAAAGTTATGATACAAAATCTTTTCTATGAATATATAAATAATAGCTTTATAATATTTTAATAGTAAACTTTTTACTATTATAACACTTTTTGCTATAATTCTTTAAGTTACGACCAACATGACATCAAATTTTTCAAAATTTTTGTCTAGGGCTGTCTAATCTACATTATGAACAATAAAGTCGACCCCAAACCCAATTTTAAGACAGTAGCAATCATTTAAAGTCAAAATAAAAACGAAAAAAATTTCACAAAATTTCTTAAATACGTTAGGCTATAGACTGTCGAAAAAAAATCACGATTTTATTATAACTAAAGCGCTTTACCCACAGCAAAACGAAAACGAATACTAATTTTTAATTATTAACTAAAACTACTAATATTTCGTATGGTATAGTTGAAATCCCATGAAACCGGTTTGTAACTACTATACCGAAAAACAGAACGAAAAAACTTTTCGTTTACTTTTTCGTACGAAAAAATATCGAAATATTTCATTTTTTCGTTACGAAAAAATTAAAAATCAATTTTTAGGGAAACCAAATATTTTTAATTAGTTTTTCTAATTAAATAAATTTTGTATTGTAGTTACGAACCGGTTTTAAGGATTTCAGCTATAACAAACGAAATATATTGTAGTTTTTGTGAATAATTAAAAATTATTTTTTGTTTTCGTTTTCCTGTGGGTAAAGCGCTTTATAGCCGATTTACATTCGAAAAAATTTTCATCTTGAAAAAAACCGAGACACTAGATTGAAAAATTATGCTAGCCAAACCGAGAAAAAAAATCTTCTTGTAAAAATAAAAAGATGAAACCCGAGATCCAAACCCAAAAACTATTATAAAAAAGATGATCTTGTTTTTTACAAGATGAAACGTTTGATCTTTTTGTAGCAAAACATATAAAAAAATAAAATACATGTATAAAATTAGTTAATTATACTATGTTTTGGTTACTCACACAAATAAAAACGAAATGTTATTGCAATTTTTGTTTATATTTCAATTTTACTAAATTGATTACAAGATCAACTTCTTCTTCAAAATTTGTTGAATGTAAATCGGCTATATATTCGGCGATCTAGGACTGCCTCTTCTGCACTATAAACAATAAAGTCAATCCCAAACTCAATTTTAATGTCGATCTCGATTGAAGAATAAAACTTGCACTGAGTGCAAAAAGTGTACTCGATTTACCCTGAATATGTTCGATAGATGAAAAGAAACTACTCTGACAGCTAATTTGACAGCTCTAGTGCAAATATTCCGTTTATTTGTCAATAAATAATTTGTCAGTGACGATTACTTTGTTTAATTATTTGTTTCAGTTAATTATTGTTAATTTTTAAATTTTTTATTAGAATTTTTGGTAGTCAATAGATTTTGGCAAAATACATATTTTGACAGAACACATAAACACATGCATAAAGCTTTCAGAGTAATTTTCATGTTCGTTTGATTGAAAAAGTCAGTATATTCGACCAGAGTGGGGTCAAAATCTATTGAAATCGACATAAGACAGTAATAGTATTTGAAGGAGAAAAATTTCACAGAATTTCTCAAATACGTAAGGCTATAGATAGTCTAAATTTGGATTTTTTTCAAAAGAAATCACGATTTTATTTTATGTAAATTTGGCTATCTAGGACTGTCTAATCTACATTATGAACAATAAAGTCGACTCCAAATCCACAGACACTCATTTAATGTCAAAAATAAATCGAAAAAAATTTCACAGAATTTCTAAAATACGTAGTAAGGCTGTAGATTGTCTAAATTTGGAATTTTAACGAAAAATCACGATTTTATTTTACGTAAATACGGCTATCCGGGACTATCTAATCTGCACTATGAACAACAAAGTCGACCCCAAACCCAATTTTAAAATAGTAACAGTTATTTGAAGTCAAAAAAAACTTTAAAAAAATTTCACAAAATTTCTAAAATACGTAGTAAGGCTGTAGATTTTCTAAATTTGGAATTTTTTCGAAAAAATCACGATTTTTTTTACGTAAATTCGGCTATTTAGGGCTGTCTAATCTACATTATGAACAATAAAGTCGACCCCAAAGTCAATTTTAAGACAGCATTCATTTAAAGTCAAAAGAAAATCGAAAAAAATTTTACAAAATTTCTAAAATCTAAGCTGGCTACTTCTAGCCTAAATTTAATAAAAAATATCTATTAACATTTCTAAATAAATCTATCAGATTTAGTATGTCCAAAATAGTTTGATAAAATTTGTATATGTTTAGCATGACTAAATTTGTTTAAAGTTGAGTAATAGGAAAGAAATATCGTTAAACGCATTGAATCTCGCGGCTAAATACGGAAGCATAATTTAGTTTAGACAATTCTAATTGATTTAACTTATTCCAATTTATATTTGATAATATCAGGTGTTACAAACTTTTGGCTTTTAAAAAGTTTACTTCATAAAAAATTAGTAGTTTTGACACGTTGCCTAGAACTGGGATTATTTTTAGCATACACCGTAAAGCATTCAATCATAACGTCACAAATATATTGTAAACTAAAGATGTTACCTTCAAAATTTCCCTAAATCTACAAAAGATTGCACACGATAGAGCTAGATTATATATTATTTCGTTTTATAACTTACAATCGAGCTTTTATTTTGAAACATTTGACTTCACACATGTCAAAAACTTATTCCAATTTTAATCAAAAATTTGATTCGATGAATTTTTTTATAAAGTTTCGTAATTTGAATAAGAATTTCATTCGAATTATGATTGAAGCATTGGGTTGAATTCGTATACGGAATGTGTATCGTATAATCATTTAGTACAACATCCGTTCTAAACGAATTGGATTATACACGTCGCAACAGAAAATATTAGCTTTTCTATGTTTATATGACAGAATTTTTGTGTGCGCTCTAACGACAGTTAGAGTGGTGGTAATTTAATTTTTTTATTTAAATGTACAAATATTTATTTAGTATATTCAATTATTGTTAGACAAATACACAAATATAATCTTGGAAATTAGTCATGACAATGGTATGCATAGGCAAACAATACCGATAAGGCACAAGACGATAAATCACTTCTGCGGCAAAACCTCGATGAATATTTACATTTTAACCACCGTCGTAAATATATAATTTATTTCACAGAAATTATTAAAAATAAAAGCACTGAGAAAAAAGCTTCGAAATTTATCTGTTGTTTGTTTTTATAAATTTATATCTTCATGGAAAAGTTGTTTTTTTTTTTGTATTTGTATGTATGTACATATGTATATATTTTGTATATTAGACGACACTTGCTGTGGCTGTTTTCTTATCTTAAATTATGATTTTTCTAATTTACATAAATTTGTTCTAATTCCGTTTAAACATTTTTTTTTATTTTTTTTTTACGCTTTGAAAATTAAAAATAAGAAGAAAAAAATATTATTTTTGATGCGATATCGCCGAGCCAACAATTGATTATATATAATTTGTTGTAGGTACACCATCGCCTCGTAAAAAACGTAATAATTCGACGCCAACGAAAAAGAATGCGGCCGAAAAGAAACAAATTCTACAACAGTTAATAGCACCGGCCATAAATCAAACGAGACCAAAAGTTACGCTCGGCGAATTGGTACACTTGTCGGAACAAAATCGATTACGAGGTACGGCCGCAGAATCCGAGAATGATGTTAAAGAGACAACGTTCTCGGAAAATTCGGGGTCTGTGTCGACAGCGACCGTGTCACGACCCATTTCAGATCCCAAATTTGAGAAAAAAGTTACATTTGCACGACTGCTAAATAAAGTTTCAGCGGAAATTAGTTCTGGTTCTGAACTGGATATTGGAAATGTAACATTTAAAATTTTTTACATAAATTGTTCATACTCATTAATTTGTATTTTATGTTCAAGGGAAATCATAATTCAAGTGCTTTAAGTCTTCCAGTCGAAATTCCAATACGTGCTAATTCAGTGCCACCATCGCCGAGCACCAACGATATGCGATCGCCGCATTCAACATCATCGAACCAAGGTAGTGATTCACTATCGAGTTCCGACCTATATCTTAACTTACGAAATAGTCGTCGTTTACGACCAAAAGTTTCGAGTGCCGATTCGATATTGGCAATGTTTAAAAATTTCGCATCAACCACAGTATCACCGTCTTCGAAAGCCGTTTCACCATCGACCACACCAACCGCATCGAGTCCACAAGACGAAGTTATGGACGATGATTCGTCCACCTCTTCAATACATACACCGGCTAGTTTTTCAAGTGGACCACCAGATTCCCCTGTGTTCTATCGCCAGAGTACAATTGAAGTACCTGTTTTAGATCCGTTGAGTGCGCACAAAAGCAATACATGTTCGAATTTATTGCAACCGCCAACGATTCTACTCGAAATACCACGCGATAATAATTCGCTTAAGTGTTTGTCACCGATACGCGAGATGCCAACGCCAATGCCATCGCCCGCATTAACACCGATCATGCATCGACCGAATAGACTAAGACAACAAAATAATATTAGTATGGATAATCCACTGCCGCACAACTACACAGACGACACGGATGAATTTGTTGTTGTGGAAGATAACGAGCACAACAAGAAGCATAAACCACCCATGCTTGACTTTACCAAATGCAATTTTAGACGTGATTCAGACGCCACACCTACCGACACAATATCAACCGATGATTCGAACGCAAGTAGTACAAATCCACAACGTAAAACTCGGTTGCAAATTCAAACGCCAGCCATTTCAATTTCGATCGATATCGATCCACCAACACCGACCGAATGTGTTCCAAGTATATCGCGTGAATTAGTAATACCAGCTCTAATCGTCGAACAACCATCGCCGACTAAAGCTAGGCCACAATTTTTAATGTTTCCAGGATCACCGCCACCACAGCGAGCCTCAATTGGTGAAACAAGTTTTATGTTTCCGAATAAACAACAACAAAAAAGGTTGGTATACGCTCACGGGCTTATAATCGAATATTTCATTTAGTCGGGTTCCTAATTCAATAGATTGCTGAAACAGTTCGATAAACCCACATCCCTTGATTTGCCATTTGCACCGCCAATGATAACGATTACATCGAATATGAGTGAAATTGAATCGGACGCCGAAAGTGTATCACCAGCACAAACGAATAAACACTCGAATCCGAATAAGTTAGGCTTGATGCCAAATAATTCCGTCGGTATGTGCTACTTAAGTCCGTTTTCGATATGTACGCGAGGTGATCGTACCACATCCGAAAGTAATTTAAGTTCGTCGGGCTATTCGAGTATGGCAAGTCCGGGACCAAGCCGATGTGGTTCTAGTAATCCGCTGTGTCCAAGTGAAACGGAAGATCCTGGAACCGGTAGTATGAACAAAAATTTATAAATTTACATTTATTTTAACGTCTCTATTTATGTCATTCGATGTATACTTTATTCTAGGACATGGGCTAAATTATCATACGATACTGCCAATTCGGCGGCCAAATCCCATACTAAAACCGTGCCAAGAGAATACCGAAAATGGTGGTAACAGCACAAATAACGGTAGTAATGGTCAGGATCATGGTGAAAAAGTACGTAGAAAATCCGATTCGGAAACGCTGTCCGATGATCCATTGCTCGAATCGAACGATGAGGGAATCGGGACCGATCATATCGACGAAAAAATTGATGAAGGTGAAATAAAAAGTGCTAAAGAATTAGAATTATATATTGGTAAAGAATTAATTGATAATGGTAGAAATTTATTAAATTCAATTGAAGAGACTTGTACTGTAATGTCACAATTAAAGCTACCATCGATTGTGATACAAACGGAGCCGGGTGAAAAAGGTGTTTCACCCGTATCATCACGATCGGAAAGCCCATTAAGGTATGTTTTATTTTGAGTAAAATAAAAACTAGTATCCATGATTAACCTAAAAAAAAAGCTTAAAAGCATGTACCTATTACCAAAATCTTTTCTTAAAACTTAAAAAATACTTGCTACTCATCTAAAAGACATTGCCAAAGTTTAACATATTTTAAAAATAAAATCTAATACTTTCGAACAGAAACTTTTTAACCAATTAAAATATGTAAGTAAACCATTTCAGCGTTCACCTCATTTTAGCCGCATCTTTTACACTAAGCTCTCGATATGTAGCAAGCGCAGTTTAAGCTTTAGTTAATTTTACAAAAACTATATACACAGTGTGTGCTTTTATTAGATTTATCCGAACACCTGCGGTGGTTTCGCAAATATACATCCCGTCATAGTTTTGCTTTAAAAATTACTTTGTTTATTTTTAATAGCATTTTTACAGTCTATAAGCTACAACGAGCTTTTGCTACACAAAATTATAACTTATACTTTTTTTAATTTTAATTAAATAAGTTTAGGACACAGACGGTGCCAGTGATGGAAACTACCGATTCAAAACTTTTATTTACAATGTTGAGCTTTTTATAAGCTTTTAAAAAAGTTTAAAAAAATTTCGAAAATGAAATTTAAAATAATCGTTTTATAAAGTATCGTGCTAATCAGTAAGAACTTTTTAAACTTTGTTACTCTTTTAATTACGAATACGGCAAGTTTTGATTCAAAACCGATGACATTCAAAAAGGTGGTATGTGTTGACTAAGAGCCATCTACATATATGTATGCCCAATTAGGAAGTAGGCTGGTGCGTTAAAATCAATGACTTCACTTTATGTTTTGACTAATGGTTTGAAATTCATTGCGGTTCCTATTTGAGTCACTAACGTGAAGAATTCTTTAAGCTTTAGTATAGATCGGCCAACTACTCTTCCCAAATATATTTTTGCTTTTTTAAAAATTGATTTCCATTTTCGGACATATATGTCGTGTTCGATGTGGTATAAAGTTCCAATCTTACTTATACTTTACAGGTAGATTTATTACATGTATTTGCCTACAGAAATTGTTATAAATGTTGATGGTAATTATTTGCGTCAGCAAAATTTTCTCTCATTATCGCTGTATATTGAGTGGCACTGGTTTCTTCGTGAAATAAATCTCATGAGAGATTCAATGAAACGATTGGATACTTCACATTTTAAGACGCAAAATGCCTTTAGTTTTGACTTCCTTCGCGTATAACGTGTAATAATATCTCGGTTTTTTATTTCCCTCCACAACTTCAGTATCTTTGGAGGATGCTCATAATCCTAAATTCTATCGTACATCCAAAAGAATTGGATAAGCATTTTTATTTTGATTACTAACGGACTCAACTGACAAAGCGGATCGAACGTTTTACTGGAATCAAATATGTTGTGGGAGCTACATAAATATCGTAGGGTTGCCAAAAGTGCTGTTAAAGTGGTGCCATAAGTTAAAGTTTTAAGTTAATATGTCCTGGGCTGATGATCTAACCTGTCTCCTCATAAAATGTTTTGGTGTTGCTAATTTTCAACGTGCACCCACACTTACATGTAGTTTTTTCACATTGCTTGAAATCACGAACTTATAATGTCGTTTAGTACATAAATTTGTGTAAGTCCCATAGAGGACTTGGTTAACCCATCAAAGACTACTTGAACTTTGTTTGTTGCACAGTTTGTCTTCAAAAGTTCGTGGTTTAGATAAATCAGACTAACTTACGTAAAAATATGGGTGCCTACTCCCGACATGATCTAGCGGCCGATAATGGAAAAATGATGGTGAATTTTTCAAAATCACACAATCAATAAAAATATCCACTTAGGAACAAAGACATACACCCTCGAAAGATATCCCAAACGAGATCATAACAGTTGGCCGCTAAATTTGTAGGAAGTGATCATCAATTAGTCACTGCTAAGCAAAGAAGTCACTATTCGTACAAGTCAGTGATCTGAAAATTTGAAAACGAAAAAAAGTGGATAGCTTAAGTCTTAAGAGTTCAACAACATAGCAATTAGCGCAGTTCAAATATCATCTTTTAAAATGTCACCGGGCTAAACCACATCATCAGACATAGGCCTACTGCCATCAATGGAGTAGTTGACACTAGGAATGAGAATTTCTCTGATTTATTTAATGTACCACAACTGTGAAATACGAGATCTTGATGGAGAGGAGGTGGGAGCATCTTGTAGACCTTGTTCGATTAGTATGTCAAAGCGAAATTATGCCTAATGTATAGCCACGTTTATCCCACAATGGAAATTACTGCCTTACAAAGTATTTGAGAAAGGCACCCCTCTGGCGAATGAAATTGTAAGTGACTGCCAAGGAGGATTTAGCTTGAATTGGATAGTCACTAATCAAGTATTTAAAATGACAGTAATGCAGCGACAAGGCTGTGTCAAAGTTGAAAACAAAATATAAAGAATTTTGCGATTACCTTTCTTGAAATTAGATTAAGAATGCTAGATATTCACCCGCGTTTGTAAGTTAGGAAACATGCCAGGAGGCGTTTTGGCATTGGTTATATTTCTAGTTCATTGATAATGTGAAGAGACCAAAATCAATTCTGCTACCCCAAAGCAATCCCCATTTGATCTGTGTGAAGTCGAACAACCTGAAAGGCGTATAGTTTTTACAGTTTGTAGGATGGTTGTTGTTCCATCACTGGCATCTACTATAAAATCAACAAAACAATTTTATTTTTTATTATATTCTAATTATTAATTTTAATTTATTCTATTTTGACAACGACTTTTTACTACAACTAACTATCTAATGCAAACGACTTATATGTAATCGCGCCTACACCACAATCAATAATATTGTATGCTGAACAGTAAACAACATGCAACCGCAATCAGGAAATATTATTTCACTGAAAAGTTGGTAAAACCGAAATTTTTTTGATTTTTTTGTTTTATACTTTCGTAGAACTTGTCACACATCTCTCAAATCTCCACTAAATTGTATCATCACTCCCTCGTAAATAAGTAGTTCACAATTGAGTGTGTACTGTATAAAATAAAATTGTTTTTCTTACTATATATTTACACATTTTAGTTATAGATCATAATATTTTAAAAAAAAAATTGTAGTTTGATAACAGAAATAATTTATAAATGAAAAATTCTTCAATTTCCATATACATATACTGAACTTTTCTAGTGAACGCACGGGTATGGGAAGGTTTTCACCATTGTTTTACGGTCGAAAAGATAGCCAACTACCATTTACGGACTCCGATGGTCTATACGATTTTCCATCGTCCGATGGAAAAGGGAATACTGTAACGCATCAACGTAAAAGTAGTAAACGACGTGAAAGAAAAAGTTCAAGAGCAGGTAGGGCTTTTATCAATAATTAAATTTTGTTTGTTTTTGTTATTTAATCAATGTATATTCCTGCTTTTCATTTTTCTCAATATTATTTTTATTTTTTTAATAAATTAAACCAATGAGTATTTTGGATTTTGACTTCATTGTGTGACCGTTTAAAGTGAATTTTATAATAAATGATATTGAAATAATGAAGAAAAAATATCATTGAATTAATGAATAAATTGTTTATGATTTTAAGGTTATGTTTATTGTTATTTTGGAGAGCTTTTGTGTTATGATTATTATTATTTTCTTTTTTTTCGTTTCTTTTTTTTTTCTATGTATTTAAAGGACTACAACACTCACCAACTAAAAGTTCGGTACATCTTGAAATTCCGGGTAAAGAAAATCCAAATAATCATCACAATACAATTTATCATCATCAAAATCCAAAGCACTACCATCATGCATCATTGAGCACCACAAGAAAAAGTCCTAAACGACGTCCTATACAAAGACATCCTGTAGCTAGTAGTTCCTCTTCGTCAGAAAATTTAACTTCTGTTAGGGAAGTTATACATCGGACAAAAGGTTAGTGAATAATGTTGTTGTTGTTTTCTTAATTTATAATGCCACCATTTTGATTTTTGTTAAAAACATTATATTGTTTTTAAGACCCCGTCCGAATTCATTCTAAATTTCAACTAAACTAAATTTATTTATAAGTTCATCAAAAATATTTATAGATGGCGTAGTAAATATTTTTTTTGTTTCGGTTACTGTCAAACAAATTTTCAAACGAAATGAAATTACAATTTTAGAATAATTATAAGAATTCGAACGGGCTGTCATAAGTGTCAAAATATTTTATGATAGATTATAGTTATTTAATGTACTTAAGATGGATGTTGTTTTCGGTTCTCTTGACAGTCATAATTTGAGTGATTTTATAAAAACACTTCCATCATCTTTTAAGAATTTCTGATAGTCATGTCCGAACAACGGTAGAGTCGGTCCAGGTGTATATTGATTCAATTGGTTCGTAAAAAAGCATTTTTTTGTTAGATATCTGTCAATCCGGCAATTACTACGGCAGAATATGTCTTTACTGAAGCATTTCAAAATGTATGATACTAATACAGTTTGACGTTAGCCATATGTTCAAATTGTGCTGAATTTGTGAATTAACAAATTAAGTGATGCGTGGTCTGTTCGAAGAAGACACTTTTAGACAGATACTCTTTTATCCATCAAAAAATTAGAAGTCTGAGGTATAATAAAGATAAACTTTGTTAATGGGATGCCTCTAATTATTGGTTTATCAATGGAATATGGATATATAAGGACGAAATTGAAGATCATAATTTGTTGATTTTGTTTTGTTCGCTAATTGTTATAAAGACAGTCGATCAGGCAGCGTTGTCATTTATGCCCAAAACCATTAGAATTATAAACAAATTAATTTGACACTTTCAAAAATTGGATGCTGCAGGTGTTACGTTAAGCCTTACACCAATGTGACTTGAACAATTATTTTCTCCAATTATTTCTCTAGAAATTATTTACATAATTTTTAGTGATTTTGACAAAATATTAATAAATGAAATTAAGGATGCAATTTATGATTCTGTCGATATTGCAAATGAATTTACTATAGTGTTGGTTACCCGTCAAGCATCCTTATTGGATGGAGTCTAATGAAAAACAGCAGTTAACTCCTGATGTTGCTAACAGTGTTTTCTACTCACATATAACTCCAGAGGAGTAGGAGTGGAAATATTGATCAGGGACGAAAAGCGCCAGCCTAATTTATAGAATTGACCAAAGCTGTTGTTAGGGTAAAAAAATTTACTCTTTTAAAGAAGGTTTATTCTAATGGGCTTCGTTACATAATGCACATGTGGCTTCACTCCTATCTAAATGATTGGACTCAAACAGCAAAAGTAAATAATTGCTTAAGTAGCTAAGTAGTTTTGCCTATTAGCGTCGGGGTTCTTCTGGGCTCAGTATTATATCCACTTATATTCCTAATCTATGTTAATGGTATCTTCTGGAAGCAATTCTATGGTTCCCCTACAGCAATTGCTGATAACTCTTCGTTTTCATATGCAGGTAGTAGCTTACAAGGCAATATTACGATAATTAAACATTTTGAGACAACCTGCTATCAAGAACTTTTGAGTACAATTTTGTTGAATTTCACTTGTTTTGCTGTATCTTATACAAAATATATTTAAATTTCGGAAAAGACTGATCGATCGATATAAATTAAAATTTTGGTTATGCCAAAATTTAGCTTACGAGGAACACTATTATTTTTTTGGAAATTGTTTAATATTCTCAAGGGCATCCATTCTTATCTACACTTAAGTAATAATTTTATTAACTAATGTTTAAAATAATTTTAACAAATTTTTTAAATTTATTTTAACAAAGCTTATCCAAGTACATCAACAAAACAGGATTATGTGAATCAGCCGATTGAACAAAAATCACCGAAAGTATTGTCCCGAGACGTTTCCGAAGAGGACACTGAAGAAGTATGTATATATGCACAGGTTAAAAATTATAAAATTTTGACAACAAATAATTTATAAACTAACAAATTATATTTAGAACGAGTATATATATATATATATATATATATATATATATATATATCGAGTGATAAACTTAAAATCTTATTGACTAATATCTCAAAAACTGCCGGTCCCCCAGAAAACTGATTATGAATACAGTAAACATATTAACATGGAGACACAAGATGGCGCTGTGATTATTAAAAATAATTAAAGATTTCATTTTTAATATTTTCAATAATTTCAGCACCATCTAGGTTATCTTTAATATTTAGATAGGCTATCACTTCCGGAAGTTTATCATAAGATTAGCTTTTCAAAATGTATATGTGTAGAGTCTACATATACAAAATGGGGCAAGAAAGCTCCATTTTGTATCAACCATCTGCTCGTAGTGAAAGGTAACTATTAAATTGCTTGGAATATCTTGCAAGCACCGCATGCAAATAAACTTTTATTTATAAACTTGTATCGTCCTTGTGGTTGAGGAGCACCCTCCGATGTAGGCTTGCCACCCGTCCTCCTTTGTGGAGGACAGTCCTTCTTTTGTAAGAAATTTCCTCCATCCTCCACTAACACAAAAATGTTTTCCACATAGAAAAATAAATATCATATTTTGTAGAGTGCGACCCTGGAATATAAATAAGAAAAGAAGGACTGGAAAAGAGCAACAGTACGGTGGCAAACGTGAACGTGTAAAAATGGTTGAATGGTTATGTTAAAAGAAAACTAATAATAATAAAGAGAAAACAGGAGAGGAAAGAATGTGAGTAGATTATCGACAGGTAAATGCTATAATGGTGAAAGACCGATTCTCTTTAGCGGTTATGGAAGATCTACTTCAACGTTTATTCGGAGCTAATTATTTCACCGTTTTAGATTTATTATCAAGTTTTTAGTTGACCAGACTAACGGTGGTATATCTAGATGCTATAATAATCCCACGTAAGACGATCGCAGAGGTAATTAGAGCAGTTGTTAGTTGTAATAATGTGCCATGGTCTGTTTTTGAACCTGAAAAATAGCAATTTTTTCAAACGCAAGGTAGAACTTTTAGAACATGAAGTGTCAGGATCACGAGACCTGGCAAATGGAAAACAGCTGCCGATGTAAATTTTCTACAGCTGAAGTACAGGACTCAGATACGACTACAGTTTATGAGATTAACGGAATTATTTCAAAAGTTCATTTAATATTGTTGCAAAGCTTTGGAAGCGCGATACCGCGTTTATATGCTAAATTAGTGAATCTCAAAACGTTACCAATATATAACCCTAATTTAGAACATGAAGTGCTTACTGATGCTTGATCGAAAGGATTAGGTGGAATTTTGTTGCAAATAAATCAGTATAAAAAAGACGACATGTGGCCTATTTAAAAAGACAAACTACGCATATTGTGAACAAAAGTACCATTCATACGAATTGGAAGCCTTAGCCTTCGTCGCAATGATAACAGATTGTGCGTCATTACAAAGTTGTTCAACAAAAAAAAAAATAAGTCGGAATACAAACGGAAGAACTGATGCATTCGGCCAGTTTAAATGTTTATAATATGACTAATATGGAACACAGTGAGCTTGATGGGATGCACCTATTGTACGAGGATCTTAGGGAAATATTTATTACGTTGAAATGACCATCTCAGATTGCAGAATAACGACAGATACACCTCCATTATTTGACGGATAAATTCCAGCTTGTTTGTAAAACTTACGAAGGGTGCATAAATGAATGATCCCTAGAAGGATCAAGTGGAGATTCGCCTAACTAAATCACGACTATATGGGATATGTGGAGTTTAGAAGGCAATAACGATGCTCCAGAGAAATTTTTAGCTTGGACCATTTCCTTATACGCTTGTACGTGTAATTTGTTGAAAAGCTTTCTTTTGTTAAGACAATGATATAAAGTGTGCTAAAGGCAACCACAACGCCGAGAGCGAAAGGCCAATTGAAAGAAGATATAACCGCACAATACTTACTATCTATGCTGAAAGCTACTATATGCGAACAAGACAACAAATGGGATTTCAAAATTATTCAATTGCGATTATCATTAAACAAAATACCAAATTCAACTACTGGAAATTAGCCACAATATTTATTTTTGATCTATAACCCGATGAGTATATTGAAAATTAAATTATTACTCGCGCTGCGGTTAAAGAGACGTTCGATTTTAAACACTGGAAACCAAACAACCATAACGAGGATGTTATGGAACTATCACGAGGGACCGAGGAAGATTTTTAATGAAAATATATTATTATGAAACGTTTTTAACAACCCTACGACGTTTTTAACGTTTACCAAAAATAGATGTTTTTGTCGCTAGCAGTGTTTAAAGCCAAAGTTTAACTGTCCTCCTCTGGCATTTTTCAAAGATGGCAAGCCTACTCCGATGTTTTCTAAAAGACGTCTAATAACGAGCATGTTATCCTAAGAAATCACCACAGCCACCTTGGTTTGTAATAGGAGATGACTTAACAAAGGTTGAATTGCTAGTTAGCCCAGCAATTGAGCATATCCAAAATGAGGCAGCTATTGTTATCTTTTAAAGAAGAAACATTTAATGAACTATACGTCTACGATTTCCTAGTTTCTAATTTGAATTCTCGTTATATTTAACTAGAACCAAGTCTCGAGATTAAACATTAAAAATCACCTAAAATCTACAAATTTATCTGTGTCTTTCGATGCCCATTGAAAAATTATTCAGATTCATTTCTTTTCTCTGAATTGTAGCAGATGATGGAACTAATGGAAAAGGTATTTACAATTAAAATTTACTTCAGAACTGACTACCTGGAAAATAATTAAATTTTTGATGCTTGACCCGGTCAAATAAGTTCACTTAAACTAAAATTAGACCTTGAGTATTGCTACGATATTATATGTCCGTCTTCCTACATATGTAAACTTTGCTCTAAATCGGCTTTTTACGATATTGGTCAATAAAATAACAAATAAACTCACTATACATATATACATATACAAATATACAATTTATATACTTATACGGGGTGAGGCACTTACAGTGGGACGACCGAATAGCTTGAAAATAAGCAACTATTTTTAAAAGGCTTCAAAGTAAGTTTATTTGGTTTAAGGGTAAAATATTTTAGTGTAATTTATATTTGGTGGGGTTTACCGGTAATTAGCCGTTAAAAAGAATATTTTTCATGGTATTCAATGATAAAATTGTATATTCAAGTACATTTGCAACTGGCAGTAACTTTATGGCGATATACTGGTGACCACTGATTGGTCAACATATTATTTAGCGTTGGATATCGATGACCACTGGCTATTTGGTGAAATATTCTACATATGGTATATTAATTAATTGTCTTTTCAAGGTTAAACAATTTTTGTTAACCTTTAAATTTTAATCCAGAACTTCATTTAGCTTCATAAATTAAACACATTTTACACTGAACCTTTTTTTCGGTGGCTTCAGCTTTTAGATTTTCAGAATACAGATATTAAGTCCATGAATCGAAAAACATCGAAAAAATAATTCGACAAAGGATCTCCTCCCAATATCAAGAACTCTAAATTAATTCGTTTTACTCCGAGAGAACGATTTATGAACTTCTTGTAGAATGGATTATCTGCATTTTTTATGTGACAACTTTTATCTACACCATTTGACACATGTCGAATAATAAGTAAACCAAAAAAATGCCCTTTCAAGCTTCAGTAAAAATAATGTGGATAATTTATAAAGTAGAACTAAGTTCTGCAAAACCGAGAATGTCCTTAAAATAATCTTGAAAATGTCCATTTGAACAAAAATACGTCAACAAATTTTTCTCTAAAAACCAAATAATCTTTGTACTTTTTGGAAGTTTTTCTGTTTGCAGGTTATTCGGTGGTTTCACGTTAAATGGCTCACCCCGCATAATGAGAATTACAATTATTAACTTCAAATTTAATTTAAATTCTGTATAATTTACTCGTGTGTGACGTCAACTATTTATGATTTTATACTTTTTATGTGTAATTTTTTTTTATATATTTTCTTAGAAAGTCTTATACAACCATCAACAACTCATAAAATTCATCAAAGAGCACAAATTTCGACGAGGTTAATAGAATTTTTTGTTTTTGTTTTATTTTTAATTATTAAATTTTAGACTAAAATATTTATATATAGTTTTTTTTTTTATTAATTTATATTTTTTCTATAAAATAGTTCACAAATTTTATTTATAGTGTTACGTTTTTTTAATAATTTAATTATGATTCAAAATAGATAGACCACAGATTATCACGCTTTTAAATCATTTCATTATATAAAAAAAAAAATTGTAATCAATGAAAAGAATTATCAAACTGTAAATAATTAGGAGCTTTTGACCTTAAGCTTTTTAAAATAAAAATTCGGAATCTTAATGTATATACACATATTTATTGTAATCACATTTCACACAAAATTTTACTGTTTTCGAAAATTCATTAATTTGCCGACCATTATGCCTGATTTTTGGAAATTCTTTTCATTTTTAATTTTTTAAACACCTAAAAGCACTTTTAATGTTTTATATAAGATATTGTATAAATATATAATAATATACATATCCAAATATATTGTACGTTTTTTTTTAAATGACAGTCTTTTATTTCAGGTGTAAGATGGAAGATTATTATTTATGGATTATTAAAATGAGTGTCAAAGAAGTCGTCTTGAGGTAACCTTAATACTCATCAGTTTTGGTATTATAGACTAATAAAAGGTAGAATTAAATTATTTACAGTTCTTTTATGAACACTTTTTCAATATTTTTCGATTTGAGCCATAAATTGCTCAGTTTGGATGAGCTAACACCATCATGTTTTTTTTTAAGATTTTGGAAATTTTCGATTTGTGTCAAAAATCTCGCCGTTTAGATGGGCTAACAACCATCAAGTATTTTCTTGATTTTGAAAATTGAAAACTTTATAAATCCAAAAACCTCGTGATTTCAATACTGTCTACATTCAAAACATCAAAAAGTATGCCTAAAATCGAAAAACTCCAAAATCCAGATAAAACATGATGGTAAAACCACCCAAACTATGAAATTTTTGTTTCAAATCAAACATTTCCGAAATTCATAAAATACACTATGATTAGCTTATATTTATGGATCAAATCAAAAGTTTCCAAAATCCATTAAAACTATGAAAATGTTTGCACATTTCCAGCATTTCTAAAAATTATGCAATACACTACGGTTAGCTCTTAAATCTATAAAAATTTGGAAAGCACATCTACCTTCAATGTTCTTTGTGTCAAGTGATTTCTCTTTTGTTCGGACATCGTCCAAGTATTGCAAAGTATATTTTCTATACCAGTAAGCACACATGTCCTAAAGTGCCAGTGATACGGATATCTTAGTTTGTTGGCACTCAACATATCATCATAAAGAAAGCTCTTCATTTGTGTATAACATAAGAGATAAAATCGAGCAATTTCTTAAACATATATTATGTTACCCTGTATATCTCCAAAGACCAAAACATATTTTTTTTTTATTTTATTAAAGATCACACTAGACGGTCTTTTTAACACTCAACAATATTAACATAAGTAATTTTCTTCTATATTGCACAGTTTTCAAAAAACCGGTGCATTAAAAAAAATCTAAATGTACTCATTTATATATATATATATATATATATATATATATATATATATATATATATATATATATATATATATATATATATATATTTATATGTATTGAGTAACCCAGTTAACCTAAACTCCCTATACCTCGAAAACATTCTAAATATTTAGTTGTTGTATTTGAAGGGAGAGACACAAAGTTTTTTTTCTCCTTGAAAATTTATCTGTTAAGGATATTTCATGGTCACTCTGTATTTTTAATGCCAACATGTATTTAATGAAATATTAATTTACGCAAATACAAAGATGGTGGCAAAATAAGACTTCCAAATTGATGGTACACTATCGAATGATTTTAGATGGGTAGTTAAAACAGGAAAGCACTAGAAGAAATATGGAATATTGAAAAAAAAAACCAGACAGCTGTTGAAAGGATACAAAGTTTTTTGTATCCTTTGATATAAAAGTTGTTTGTTTTTATGTTACCTGCATGTTCGTATTTTTAAACCCAAAGTGACCTTGTAATAACCTTTACAGATAATTTCAGTGTCAAAAAAAATAATTTTGTGGTGTGACTGCCTTAATATCCAAAAACTTTATCCCAGAATGTTTTTGTATCGAACACTAAGTTTCAATGATATTGATGTATAGGTCAAGATAAATGGGTCACTCTGTATATAAACATAAAAAAACTTAATAGTACTGAACATAATAAATTTCATTAATTTCCTTAAATTTTATAGGATGTCTCGAGCCAGATTTTGCCAAAAACCACTGGAACTGATGTGACGCGACCGCAACGAAAAATAAACCGTTTAAGAGCAATTGGTCATCAAATTCGGTAAGTAATATTTTTTTTTTCACAAATTCTCAGAAACTATAAGTTCCATTATTGCAAGAAACTATTTACTAATTGTTACTGAAATAATCCCGTCAATTACTAACAGTAGTAGGTAGTTTTGAATTTTGATAAATGAATTCGTAATTTGTAAACTATTTTCTCGTATATCTGGAAAATTTGTGATTTATAAATCATAATGAACATAACGAATGATAACTTAATCAGAAGCTCTGGTCATCAGTATTAATATTGCATTAAAATATATATACATTTTCATAAAAAATTTTATTGAAAAAATTAGCAAATTAGCAAAGGGGTTAGCCTTTGCAAATTTACGAATTTGGTTGTAAATTCAATAGAACTTGTAATAGTAGCCCGATTTTGATGAATGATACCTTAATCAAAAGCTCTGGTTATCAGTATTAATACTGCATTAAAATATATATACATTTTCATAAAAAATTTTATTGAAAAAATTAGCAAATTATCAAAGGGGTTAGCCTTTGCAAATTTACGAATTTGGTTGTAAATTCAATAGAACTTGTAATAGTAGACCGATTTTGATGAATGATACCTTAATCAAAAGCTCTGGTTATCAGTATTAATACTGCATTAAAATATATATACATTTTCATACAAAAATTTATTGAAAAAATTAGCAAAGGGGTTAGCCTTTGCAAATTTACGAATTTGGTTGTAAATTCAATAGAACTTGTAATAGTAGACCGATTTTGATGAATGATACCTTAATCAAAAGCTCTGGTTATCAGTATTAATACAGCATTAAAATATATATACATTTTCAAAAAAAAAATTATTGAAAAAATTAGCAAATTAGCAAAGGGGTTAGCCTTTGCAAATTTACGAATTTGGTTGTAAATTCAATAGAACTTGTAATAGTAGACCGATTTTGATTAATGATACCTTAATCAAAAGCTCTGGTTATCAGTATTAATACTGCATTAAAATATATATATACATTTTCATACAAAAATTTATTGAAAAAATTAGCAAAGGGGTTAGCCTTTGCAAATTTACGAATTTGGTTGTAAATTCCATAGAACTTGTAATAGTAGCCCGATTTTGATGAATGATACCTTAATCAAAAGCTCTGGTTATCAGTATTAATACTGCATTAAAATATATATATACATTTTCATAAAAAATTTTATTGAAAAAATTAGCAAAGGGGTTAGCCTTTGCAAATTTACGAATTTGGTTGTAAATTCAATAGAACTTGTAATAGTAGACCGATTTTGATGGATGATACCTTAATCAAAAGCTCTGGTTATCAGTATTAATACAGCATTAAAATATATATACATTTTCATAAAAAAAATTAGCGAAAAAATTAGCAAATTAGCAAAGGGGTTAGCCTTTGCAAATTTACGAATTTGGTTGTAAATTCAATAGAACTTGTAATAGTAGCCCGATTTTGATGAATGATACCTTAATCAAAAGCTCTGGTTATCAGTATTAATACTGCATTAAAATATATATACATTTTCATAAAAAATTTTATTGAAAAAATTAGCAAATTATCAAAGGGGTTAGCCTTTGCAAATTTACGAATTTGGTTGTAAATTCAATAGAACTTGTAATAGTAGACCGATTTTGATGAATGATACCTTAATCAAAAGCTCTGGTTATCAGTATTAATACTGCATTAAAATATATATATACATTTTCATAAAAAATTTTATTGAAAAAATTAGCAAAGGGGTTAGCCTTTGCAAATTTACGAATTTGGTTGTAAATTCAATAGAACTTGTAATAGTAGACCGATTTTGATTAATGATACCTTAATCAAAAGCTCTGGTTATCAGTATTAATACTGCATTAAAATATATATATACATTTTCATAAAAAATTTTATTGAAAAAATTAGCAAAGGGGTTAGCCTTTGCAAATTTACGAATTTGGTTGTAAATTCAATAGAACTTGTAATAGTAGACCGATTTTGATTAATGATACCTTAATCAAAAGCTCTGGTTATCAGTATTAATACAGCATTAAAATATATATACATTTTCATAAAAAAAATTAGCGAAAAAATTAGCAAATTAGCAAAGGGGTTAGCCTTTGCAAATTTACGAATTTGGTTGTAAATTCAATAGAACTTGTAATAGTAGCCCGATTTTGATGAATGATACCTTAATCAAAAGCTCTGGTTATCAGTATTAATACTGCATTAAAATATATATACATTTTCATAAAAAATTTAATTGAAAAAATTAGCAAATTATCAAAGGGGTTAGCCTTTGCAAATTTACGAATTTGGTTGTAAATTCAATAGAACTTGTAATAGTAGACCGATTTTGATGAATGATACCTTAATCAAAAGCTCTTGTTATCAGTATTAATACTGCATTAAAATATATATATACATTTTCATAAAAAATTTTATTGAAAAAATTAGCAAAGGGGTTAGCCTTTGCAAATTTACGAATTTGGTTGTAAATTCAATAGAACTTGTAATAGTAGACCGATTTTGATTAATGATACCTTAATCAAAAGCTCTGGTTATCAGTATTAATACAGCATTAAAATATATATACATTTTCATAAAAAAAATTAGCGAAAAAATTAGCAAATTAGCAAAGGGGTTAGCCTTTGCAAATTTACGAATTTGGTTGTAAATTCAATAGAACTTGTAATAGTAGCCCGATTTTGATGAATGATACCTTAATCAAAAGCTCTGGTTATCAGTATTAATACTGCATTAAAATATATATACATTTTCATAAAAAATTTTATTGAAAAAATTAGCAAATTATCAAAGGGGTTAGCCTTTGCAAATTTACGAATTTGGTTGTAAATTCAATAGAACTTGTAATAGTAGACCGATTTTGATGAATGATACCTTAATCAAAAGCTCTTGTTATCAGTATTAATACTGCATTAAAATATATATATACATTTTCATAAAAAATTTTATTGAAAAAATTAGCAAAGGGGTTAGCCTTTGCAAATTTACGAATTTGGTTGTAAATTCAATAGAACTTGTAATAGTAGACCGATTTTGATGGATGATACCTTAATCAAAAGCTCTGGTTATCAGTATTAATACAGCATTAAAATATATATACATTTTTATAAAAAAATTAGCGAAAAAATTAGCAAATTAGCAAAGGGGTTAGCCTTTGCAAATTTACGAATTTGGTTGTAAATTCAATAGAACTTGTAATAGTAGCCCGATTTTGATGAATGATACCTTAATCAAAAGCTCTGGTTATCAGTATTAATACTGCATTAAAATATATATATACATTTTCATAAAAAATTTTATTGAAAAAATTAGCAAAGGGGTTAGCCTTTGCAAATTTACGAATTTGGTTGTAAATTCAATAGAACTTGTAATAGTAGACCGATTTTGATTAATGATACCTTAATCAAAAGCTCTGGTTATCAGTATTAATACAGCATTAAAATATATATACATTTTCATAAAAAAAATTAGCGAAAAAATTAGCAAATTAGCAAAGGGGTTAGCCTTTGCAAATTTACGAATTTGGTTGTAAATTCAATAGAACTTGTAATAGTAGCCCGATTTTGATGAATGATACCTTAATCAAAAGCTCTGGTTATCAGTATTAATACTGCATTAAAATATATATACATTTTCATAAAAAATTTAATTGAAAAAATTAGCAAATTATCAAAGGGGTTAGCCTTTGCAAATTTACGAATTTGGTTGTAAATTCAATAGAACTTGTAATAGTAGACCGATTTTGATGAATGATACCTTAATCAAAAGCTCTTGTTATCAGTATTAATACTGCATTAAAATATATATATACATTTTCATAAAAAATTTTATTGAAAAAATTAGCAAAGGGGTTAGCCTTTGCAAATTTACGAATTTGGTTGTAAATTCAATAGAACTTGTAATAGTAGACCGATTTTGATTAATGATACCTTAATCAAAAGCTCTGGTTATCAGTATTAATACAGCATTAAAATATATATACATTTTCATAAAAAAAATTAGCGAAAAAATTAGCAAATTAGCAAAGGGGTTAGCCTTTGCAAATTTACGAATTTGGTTGTAAATTCAATAGAACTTGTAATAGTAGCCCGATTTTGATGAATGATACCTTAATCAAAAGCTCTGGTTATCAGTATTAATACTGCATTAAAATATATATACATTTTCATAAAAAATTTTATTGAAAAAATTAGCAAATTATCAAAGGGGTTAGCCTTTGCAAATTTACGAATTTGGTTGTAAATTCAATAGAACTTGTAATAGTAGACCGATTTTGATGAATGATACCTTAATCAAAAGCTCTTGTTATCAGTATTAATACTGCATTAAAATATATATATACATTTTCATAAAAAATTTTATTGAAAAAATTAGCAAAGGGGTTAGCCTTTGCAAATTTACGAATTTGGTTGTAAATTCAATAGAACTTGTAATAGTAGACCGATTTTGATGGATGATACCTTAATCAAAAGCTCTGGTTATCAGTATTAATACAGCATTAAAATATATATACATTTTTATAAAAAAATTAGCGAAAAAATTAGCAAATTAGCAAAGGGGTTAGCCTTTGCAAATTTACGAATTTGGTTGTAAATTCAATAGAACTTGTAATAGTAGCCCGATTTTGATGAATGATACCTTAATCAAAAGCTCTGGTTATCAGTATTAATACTGCATTAAAATATATATATACATTTTCATAAAAAATTTTATTGAAAAAATTAGCAAAGGGGTTAGCCTTTGCAAATTTACGAATTTGGTTGTAAATTCAATAGAACTTGTAATAGTAGACCGATTTTGATTAATGATACCTTAATCAAAAGCTCTGGTTATCAGTATTAATACAGCATTAAAATATATATACATTTTCATAAAAAAAATTAGCGAAAAAATTAGCAAATTAGCAAAGGGGTTAGCCTTTGCAAATTTACGAATTTGGTTGTAAATTCAATAGAACTTGTAATAGTAGCCCGATTTTGATGAATGATACCTTAATCAAAAGCTCTGGTTATCAGTATTAATACTGCATTAAAATATATATATATACATTTTCATAAAAAATTTTATTGAAAAAATTAGCAAAGGGGTTAGCCTTTGCAAATTTACGAATTTGGTTGTAAATTCAATAGAACTTGTAATAGTAGACCGATTTTGATGGATGATACCTTAATCAAAAGCTCTGGTTATCAGTATTAATACAGCATTAAAATATATATACATTTTCATAAAAAAAATTAGCGAAAAAATTAGCAAATTAGCAAAGGGGTTAGCCTTTGCAAATTTACGAATTTGGTTGTAAATTCAATAGAACTTGTAATAGTAGCCCGATTTTGATGAATGATACCTTAATCAAAAGCTCTGGTTATCAGTATTAATACTGCATTAAAATATATATACATTTTCATAAAAAATTTTATTGAAAAAATTAGCATATTATCAAAGGGGTTAGCCTTTGCAAATTTACGAATTTGGTTGTAAATTCAATAGAACTTGTAATAGTAGACCGATTTTGATGAATGATACCTTAATCAAAAGCTCTGGTTATCAGTATTAATACTGCATTAAAATATATATATACATTTTCATAAAAAATTTTATTGAAAAAATTAGCAAAGGGGTTAGCCTTTGCAAATTTACGAATTTGGTTGTAAATTCAATAGAACTTGTAATAGTAGACCGATTTTGATTAATGATACCTTAATCAAAAGCTCTGGTTATCAGTATTAATACAGCATTAAAATATATATACATTTTCATAAAAAAAATTAGCGAAAAAATTAGCAAATTAGCAAAGGGGTTAGCCTTTGCAAATTTACGAATTTGGTTGTAAATTCAATAGAACTTGTAATAGTAGCCCGATTTTGATTAATGATACCTTAATCAAAAGCTCTGGTTATCAGTATTAATACAGCATTAAAATATATATACATTTTCATAAAAAAAATTAGCGAAAAAATTAGCAAATTAGCAAAGGGGTTAGCCTTTGCAAATTTACGAATTTGGTTGTAAATTCAATAGAACTTGTAATAGTAGCCCGATTTTGATGAATGATACCTTAATCAAAAGCTCTGGTTATCAGTAGTAATACTGCATTAAAATATATATATACATTTTCATAAAAAATTTTATTGAAAAAATTAGCAAAGGGGTTAGCCTTTGCAAATTTACGAATTTGGTTGTAAATTCAATAGAACTTGTAATAGTAGACCGATTTTGATGGATGATACCTTAATCAAAAGCTCTGGTTATCAGTATTAATACAGCATTAAAATATATATACATTTTCATAAAAAAAATTAGCGAAAAAATTAGCAAATTAGCAAAGGGGTTAGCCTTTGCAAATTTACGAATTTGGTTGTAAATTCAATAGAACTTGTAATAGTAGCCCGATTTTGATGAATGATACCTTAATCAAAAGCTCTGGTTATCAGTATTAATACTGCATTAAAATATATATACATTTTCATAAAAAATTTTATTGAAAAAATTAGCAAATTATCAAAGGGGTTAGCCTTTGCAAATTTACGAATTTGGTTGTAAATTCAATAGAACTTGTAATAGTAGACCGATTTTGATGAATGATACCTTAATCAAAAGCTCTGGTTATCAGTATTAATACTGCATTAAAATATATATATACATTTTCATAAAAAATTTTATTGAAAAAATTAGCAAAGGGGTTAGCCTTTGCAAATTTACGAATTTGGTTGTAAATTCAATAGAACTTGTAATAGTAGACCGATTTTGATTAATGATACCTTAATCAAAAGCTCTGGTTATCAGTATTAATACTGCATTAAAATATATATATACATTTTCATAAAAAATTTTATTGAAAAAATTAGCAAAGGGGTTAGCCTTTGCAAATTTACGAATTTGGTTGTAAATTCAATAGAACTTGTAATAGTAGACCGATTTTGATGGATGATACCTTAATCAAAAGCTCTGGTTATCAGTATTAATACAGCATTAAAATATATATACATTTTCATAAAAAAAATTAGCGAAAAAATTAGCAAATTAGCAAAGGGGTTAGCCTTTGCAAATTTACGAATTTGGTTGTAAATTCAATAGAACTTGTAATAGTAGCCCGATTTTGATGAATGATACCTTAATCAAAAGCTCTGGTTATCAGTAATAATACTGCATTAAAATATATATATACATTTTCATAAAAAATTTTATTGAAAAAATTAGCAAATTATCAAAGGGGTTAGCCTTTGCAAATTTACGAATTTGGTTGTAAATTCAATAGAACTTGTAATAGTAGACCGATTTTGATGAATGATACCTTAATCAAAAGCTCTGGTTATCAGTATTAATACTGCATTAAAATATATATATACATTTTCATAAAAAAATTTATTGAAAAAATTAGCAAAGGGGTTAGCCTTTGCAAATTTACGAATTTGGTTGTAAATTCAATAGAACTTGTAATAGTAGACCGATTTTGATGAATGATACCTTAATCAAAAGCTCTGGTTATCAGTATTAATACTGCATTAAAATATATATATATACATTTTCATAAAAAAATTTATTGAAAAAATTAGCAAATTATCAAAGGGGTTAGCCTTTGCAAATTTACGAATTTGGTTGTAAATTCAATAGAACTTGTAATAGTAGACCGATTTTGATGAATGATACCTTAATCAAAAGCTCTGGTTATCAGTATTAATACTGCATTAAAATATATATATACATTTTCATAAAAAATTTTATTGAAAAAATTAGCAAAGGGGTTAGCCTTTGCAAATTTACGAATTTGGTTGTAAATTCAATAGAACTTGTAATAGTAGACCGATTTTGATTAATGATACCTTAATCAAAAGCTCTGGTTATCAGTATTAATACAGCATTAAAATATATATACATTTTCATAAAAAAAATTAGCGAAAAAATTAGCAAATTAGCAAAGGGGTTAGCCTTTGCAAATTTACGAATTTGGTTGTAAATTCAATAGAACTTGTAATAGTAGCCCGATTTTGATGAATGATACCTTAATCAAAAGCTCTGGTTATCAGTATTACTACTGCATTAAAATATATATATACATTTTCATAAAAAATTTTATTGAAAAAATTAGCAAAGGGGTTAGCCTTTGCAAATTTACGAATTTGGTTGTAAATTCAATAGAACTTGTAATAGTAGACCGATTTTGATTAATGATACCTTAATCAAAAGCTCTGGTTATCAGTATTAATACTGCATTAAAATATATATATACATTTTCATAAAAAATTTTATTGAAAAAATTAGCAAAGGGGTTATCCTTTGCAAATTTACGAATTTGGTTGTAAATTCAATAGAACTTGTAATAGTAGACCGATTTTGATGGATGATACCTTAATCAAAAGCTCTGGTTATCAGTATTAATACAGCATTAAAATATATATACATTTTCATAAAAAAAATTAGCGAAAAAATTAGCAAAGGGGTTAGCCTTTGCAAATTTACGAATTTGGTTGTAAATTCAATAGAACTTGTAATAGTAGCCCGATTTTGATGAATGATACCTTAATCAAAAGCTCTGGTTATTAGTATTAATACTGCATTAAAATATATATATACATTTTCATAAAAAATTTTATTGAAAAAATTAGCAAAGGGGTTAGCCTTTGCAAATTTACGAATTTGGTTGTAAATTCAATAGAACTTGTAATAGTAGACCGATTTTGATGGATGATACCTTAATCAAAAGCTCTGGTTATCAGTATTAATACAGCATTAAAATATATATACATTTTCATAAAAAAAATTAGCGAAAAAATTAGCAAATTAGCAAAGGGGTTAGCCTTTGCAAATTTACGAATTTGGTTGTAAATTCAATAGAACTTGTAATAGTAGCCCGATTTTGATGAATGATACCTTAATCAAAAGCTCTGGTTATCAGTATTAATACTGCATTAAAATATATATATACATTTTCATAAAAAATTTTATTGAAAAAATTAGCAAAGGGGTTAGCCTTTGCAAATTTACGAATTTGGTTGTAAATACAATAGAACTTGTAATAGTAGACCGATTTTGATTAATGATACCTTAATCAAAAGCTCTGGTTATCAGTATTAATACTGCATTAAAATATATATACATTTTCATAAAAAATTTTATTGAAAAAATTAGCAAAGGGGTTAGCCTTTGCAAATTTACGAATTTGGTTGTAAATTCAATAGAACTTGTAATAGTAGACCGATTTTGATGGATGATACCTTAATCAAAAGCTCTGGTTATCAGTATTAATACAGCATTAAAATATATATACATTTTCATAAAAAAAATTAGCGAAAAAATTAGCAAATTAGCAAAGGGGTTAGCCTTTGCAAATTTACGAATTTGGTTGTAAATTCAATAGAACTTGTAATAGTAGACCGATTTTGATGAATGATACCTTAATCAAAAGCTCTGGTTATCAGTATTAATACTGCATTAAAATATATATATACATTTTCATAAAAAATTTTATTGAAAAAATTAGCAAAGGGGTTAGCCTTTGCAAATTTACGAATTTGGTTGTAAATTCAATAGAACTTGTAATAGTAGACCGATTTTGATTAATGATACCTTAATCAAAAGCTCTGGTTATCAGTATTAATACAGCATTAAAATATATATACATTTTCATAAAAAAAATTAGCGAAAAAATTAGCAAATTAGCAAAGGGGTTAGCCTTTGCAAATTTACGAATTTGGTTGTAAATTCAATAGAACTTGTAATAGTAGCCCGATTTTGATGAATGATACCTTAATCAAAAGCTCTGGTTATCAGTATTAATACTGCATTAAAATATATATACATTTTCATAAAAAATTTTATTGAAAAAATTAGCAAATTATCAAAGGGGTTAGCCTTTGCAAATTTACGAATTTGGTTGTAAATTCAATAGAACTTGTAATAGTAGACCGATTTTGATGAATGATACCTTAATCAAAAGCTCTGGTTATCAGTATTAATACTGCATTAAAATATATATATACATTTTCATAAAAAATTTTATTGAAAAAATTAGCAAAGGGGTTAGCCTTTGCAAATTTACGAATTTGGTTGTAAATTCAATAGAACTTGTAATAGTAGACCGATTTTGATTAATGATACCTTAATCAAAAGCTCTGGTTATCAGTATTAATACTGCATTAAAATATATATATACATTTTCATAAAAAATTTTATTGAAAAAATTAGCAAAGGGGTTAGCCTTTGCAAATTTACGAATTTGGTTGTAAATTCAATAGAACTTGTAATAGTAGACCGATTTTGATGGATGATACCTTAATCAAAAGCTCTGGTTATCAGTATTAATACAGCATTAAAATATATATACATTTTCATAAAAAAAATTAGCGAAAAAATTAGCAAATTAGCAAAGGGGTTAGCCTTTGCAAATTTACGAATTTGGTTGTAAATTCAATAGAACTTGTAATAGTAGACCGATTTTGATGGATGATACCTTAATCAAAAGCTCTGGTTATCAGTATTAATACAGCATTAAAATATATATACATTTTCATAAAAAAAATTAGCGAAAAAATTAGCAAATTAGCAAAGGGGTTAGCCTTTGCAAATTTACGAATTTGGTTGTAAATTCAATAGAACTTGTAATAGTAGCCCGATTTTGATGAATGATACCTTAATCAAAAGCTCTGGTTATCAGTATTAATACTGCATTAAAATATATATATACATTTTCATAAAAAATTTTATTGAAAAAATTAGCAAATTATCAAAGGGGTTAGCCTTTGCAAATTTACGAATTTGGTTGTAAATTCAATAGAACTTGTAATAGTAGACCGATTTTGATGGATGATACCTTAATCAAAAGCTCTGGTTATCAGTATTAATACAGCATTAAAATATATATACATTTTCATAAAAAAAATTAGCGAAAAAATTAGCAAATTAGCAAAGGGGTTAGCCTTTGCAAATTTACGAATTTGGTTGTAAATTCAATAGAACTTGTAATAGTAGCCCGATTTTGATGAATGATACCTTAATCAAAAGCTCTGGTTATCAGTATTAATACTGCATTAAAATATATATACATTTTCATAAAAAATTTTATTGAAAAAATTAGCAAATTATCAAAGGGGTTAGCCTTTGCAAATTTACGAATTTGGTTGTAAATTCAATAGAACTTGTAATAGTAGACCGATTTTGATGAATGATACCTTAATCAAAAGCTCTGGTTATCAGTATTAATACTGCATTAAAATATATATATACATTTTCATAAAAAATTTATTGAAAAAATTATCAAAGGGGTTAGCCTTTGCAAATTTACGAATTTGGTTGTAAATTCAATAGAACTTGTAATAGTAGCCCGATTTTGATGAATGATACCATAATCAAAAGCTCTGGTTATCAGTATTAATACTGCATTAAAATATATATACATTTTCATAAAAAAATTTATTGAAAAAATTAGCAAATTAGCAAAGGTTAGCCTTTGCAAATTTACGAATTTGATTGAATATTCAATAGAGCATAATAGTAGCCCGATTTTGATGAATGATACTTTAATTAAAAGCTCTGGTCATCAGTATTAATACTGCATTAAAATTTATAGACATTTTCATAAATAGTTTTATTGATAAAATTAGCAAACTAGCAAAGGGGTTAGCCTTTGCAAATTTACGAATTTGATTGAATATTCAATAGAACATGTAATAGTAGCCCGATTTAGATGAATGATACCTTAATCAAAAGCTGTCATTATTAATCACGTATTTAAAAAATTTACAAAGTAGCAAAGGGGTTGAAATATTGCATTAAACTATTCATTAGTTTTTACAAATGATTTGAAGCATAAAAAATCAGGACAGTGGTATGTACCCCTTTGTAAATTTCCGAATATGAAAAAAAAGTATAGAATAGATAGAAAAAAGTATCGAAAGAAGAATAAAAATATTAGTCCGATTGTGATGACTGGATACCTTTTTTAAAAGCTCTCAACTGGGACTGAAAACAAAACCTTCGCTCCTACGTCACGTGTTTTACCTCCGCACCAATTACCATACACTACTTAGGTATAGTATACACTAAATATGGTGCCAAATTATTTGAATTTTTTTTATGATTGATTTTTTTCCAGAATTAGGTGATTCGCAAAGAAAGTGGTTGATTTCCATTACCATATTAGCTATTTTATTTAACACCTACCGTAATTTCTGCGGTGTATTCGAAAATGAGAGTTATAACGAAATATTTTTGGAAAAATTATTCTTTAACGAGCATTGAACTTACGATTTAACGTCCAAATCTAATAGACGAACGTCGAATCTAATAGGCGCTTAAACTATAGAAAGAATATAGGTTCCATTTAGTGTTACGTTGTACAACACAAATAAAGTCGCCCATTTAGATCCATCAAATTTCTCTTTGTGTCTCAAAAACTCGAAATTAATTGCGGAATACATACATAATTTAAAATAAATAATAAGTCTTGTAATTATATTTGTAATTAGAATAAATTTTCTTATTTTACCCATATACAGATTTCTACGACGCTTAGAACAATCGATAAAACAAAAAGAACGTCACCAGGCAACATCACCACCAGATAGTTCACCTGAAGATTGTAATGATGGTTCCGAATCACCGTGCGTTACATCACCACTCTTACAACCGACGGCTGATGGTACCGCTAAACTTGTAACTCGACCAAATTTAAAAATAACACGACAAAAACGATTGTTATGCCATCCATCGACGGATAAAATATGGCGCGAACGTGAAAAAGGTTTACTACATCAGCATGGTGATGCAACAAGTGATTAATTTTAATTTGTATTTTTATTTTTTCCAAAATTTATGTATGTACTACAAAAAATTGTGTAAATATTTTGTAAATAATTCAAACAGTTTTTGCACAATTTAGCTAAAAACTAATTATATAAATATAAATGAGCAATAAATCTGCATAATGTTTTGATTAATTTACTTTATAAAAAAACAAAAAATAATCTTTAATTAATTATATATAAAAATAAAATGTAAACAACAAAACCTATAAGAGTGTTCACTAATTAATTTTAAAAAAAATTTAATTTTAAATATATATACTATAATTATAATAATGACAATCTTCTAAATGTCCTTTTAATTTTAAATTAAATTTTTTAAAAAATATTAAAATATATAATTTAAATTTTTATTTGTAATTAAACTTAAATAATATGTCAATGCCTTATTATTACGAGGCCATAATATCTGGTAATTTTTTTTACCCTACAAGCCAGATGGGTTGACTAACATTTCGTTCGACAGAAAATTTATCGACTATGGGGGATCAATCAGATATAAACATGAGTAACTCTAAACAAAACTGCCGTTCGAGCCATGACATGAAAGACAAACTATCTTCAATTACCGATTAGTTAGACATAATTCCTGGAGATGTTCCCGAAGAAATAATTTACCAAAAAGTTGGATCACATTGTCAACTAATCAGTGCATAAAATTGCGACTTAATTGAGCATTGAAATCGCCTACGATCAGTTAGATGTCGTGGAAGTTTATTCACGCGGCTATATAAGGAAACTGAAGGTAAATTATCCTATATTTTGGTGGTAGGAGTTGTAGAGAGGATGGTTACTCTCTGAGATGGTATCATAAATTCCACTTCCTGACCTTCTGAGCTCTTGCAGAACCAATACATTTTTGGAGATTCCCAGGTCTAAGCAAGCTTAGTACCTGCTATGTTCCCTCATCGAAGGGTACTTTCATTGTCCAAGGTAAGAATTTTGAGGTTCATAACATAAAGAGTTTAATGAGGGTGATTAGTTAACCGATCAACCCACTTTTACATGTGTGGGTCACGTGCAAGTGATGAGGTCACATGTTTAGATTCTCAGTCAAGCTGTTTTACACATTTATATAGCAAGCCCGTCAGCCACCTCTAGAACTTACACTAGAGTTTTGTAGCCGCCCCTTACCTTACCTGGAAAACAGATGCGATGAGCATGGCAATAGTTATTTTATTACATCATTTACCCACCATGTTTTACGAAAACTCATATGTATGTACTTTATAAAAATGGTCACATAAATTTTCTGTCAATTATTATTTCATAATTATATATTTTAAAACAAAATAATAGCTATGCTTTTCTTTTTAAGCAATAAATGAGGTCTTAAATTTAATTAAACTTTAAAAAAAAAATACTCGGCAATACATCACTTACTATAATAAACTTCTTATATTAAAATTTATATATAATAGTATGTATATCAAAGACTTAATAAATAATATAAATATATGTGATTTAATAAAATAATATTATAATAATAATTATAGTAAAATAAATTCTAACTCTTTATAAATATAAATAAGTCTAAGTTTCTAACTATATAAATAAATTATTTATATTTTTTAGATAGAAATTAAAAATTAGCGTCACACACTAATATATAAATAATATTGTGGTGCAAAAATCAAAAACTAAATAAAATTTTACAATAAATTTATTCACATTAATCGTTTATTTCCTTTACTGTAAATATTTTTTTTTTCAAATGGCGTCAATCTAAACAAAATGGCGGAACCTTACATTATATTATGTTTTTCCCCTTAAAACGGAACACACAAAAAATCTATATTACATTTATGTATATATTCAAAACAAAATGGTTATGTAGGTTTAGTTAAATAAAATTTTGTTAAATTAATTATTATTAACTTATATTAAAGATATATTATTATTCATTAAAATATTAAATTATTTATTTAAATTTTATTAATTTACTTTTAAAGCACATTGATCCACACATCGAATAAATTATTGTGTTTATATTTTAAAATAATTATTTATTATATATAGAATTTGTTTATTGTAGAATTTTTACTTAAATAACAAATTAATTAGTTTTAAATATAAATATATATGTATTAAGTGTTCAACAAAATTAAAGCATGTTCGCGTCTTTTTCACATTCTATTTGCTAAAAAATATACATAGCTATGTAAAACAATTTGATTGATTTTTTCGGGTGGTATAATTACTCGGCCTCTTTTCATAAATCGCTACATCTTATTTACTTACTCTCCGTTATCCTACTATATCACACTTGCATGGCAACGATAGCTCTTAATAATTTCTAGACATTTTGAATACTATCTGCTTTCCAAATAAAAATGTCAGACTTTATTTACAGTTAAGATAGTTTGCTAAGTGATTGAGCTCTAGAGAAGAACGACAATTTTTAGGTTCAATGTTGAAAAGTTTCAACTGCTTGCAATTCTGTTTTTTGATTCTAAAGCAAAAGGTAAACGAGACGCACTACGAGCTTTATTTTTGTCCGACACTTTTTATTAATACAGGTTTACACAAAATTAAAAAACACTTAAATATCTCAAAGAGATTAACTTTCTGGTAAAAACTATTTGGCCTTGGAATTGGTCAAGGTAATCATGTTGAGATAATAATATGTATATTTCGTAATTTTGAGTAACCCTGTATAAACAAATAATGGTGCACTAGTTTTCTATAAAAAAAAAATTAAAATCTAAAAATATTTCACTAAACTAAGAAAAATAATTAGTAAAAAATCTTTCTAAAAATTAATATTTTATTTATACATAAAAAACAAATTTTTAATTTTTAATTACTGGCCTTACTAAACAAAATTTAAAAACTTTTTAAAAAAATTACAAAAAAAAAAAACAGAAAATTTCATCTCTATTATTTTATACCAAATTTATAAAAATAATTAATTCAAAATAATAAGCTAATCAAATATTAAATAATTTATTATTTTAACAAAAATCAATTTACAATAAAAATATATTACAAAAATTTATTAAACCAATAAATAGTGAATAGGGCAGAATCCAAAATTAAATAATAAAATAAAAAAAAAATCATAACACTCTATCTCTCTATATGAAATATAAAAATATACCTGTAATAAATAAAAAATAATTTTAAATAAAACTAATTATTATTAATTAAATTACAAATTAAAAGATGAAAAAATTTTGTAAAAAAAAAAAATGAAATAAAAAAATTTAAAATAATAATTTAATAAAGAGTATTTATTTCGCTTAAAATAATATGAACCCGGATTTCTGGACCAACAATAAGGTTCCATTAATTTCATTGCGGTGAAGCACACGTCACCATCAATGATCCTTGTGTCTTCTAAATAGTTTCCCAATTGACGTGATAGATGTCGCTACAGGTATCGTTTTAAAATAATCAAAATATTTTTTTATGTATAATCGCCTAAATGTCATATATTTATTCTAAATGTTGACGATATTCTATCGACCCGACATCTGGGATATCAATGGGTAAACTATTTTTTTCTTATGATGGTAGTACTATATGTATTTATATTATGCTCACTCGAACTCAAATTATCAGTTTAAACAAAGTTCAGTTTAAATGAAGATATGGTTCGAAGGTCCTATTTTCACTATACAAAACCAGTTATTTTGTAAATCAACGATTTTTTTAAGCAAAAGCATATGTCCCCTGTATTTTGTGCTTGTTAAGAGATGGCACTGTTAGAAATGTAGTAATTCAATTTCCTATTAAACAATAGATGTCACTATAATGAAAACATTAATTTCAAAATACATAGATCTATAAGCATTAAATAAAATTTAAAAGTTTTATTAACTAAACCACATTTACTTTATTCTATATTACACAATATAACATTCGTCTACTGCCATTTCCTAGAAATATCGTTATATTCACCATCCGGCGATTCATAATTATCAATCGGTGGTGTCGCAACCGGACCTTCAATTTTAATTGGAATTAGTTGTAAATCGGGTTGTATCGCTTCCTGATACAATTCTTCAGACTCTAATCGCAATTCATTTAAAGCTTTTTCCTGTGCCATAACCAATCGGTCGATGGCCTGTAAATCGGCCATCTTCTCACGCATCTTATAAGTCGCCCACTTTTTTTCGAGTAATACACGTTGTTCTACTATAGCTGGAGTAAGCTCTTGATTTTGTCGTGCTCTCACTTCACGTTCATCAAGTAATTTTAATGGAGTCTCCATTTCATCCACTGGCTTTAATTGCCTTGCATTTTTCTCTAATCGACGAATTGCTTTCTCAATTTTCTTACGTTTACGATCGTCACGTTGTTTTATAATGGCCGGATCGAGTTTCTTTTTTTTCTTTAGTGGTTCGGCATGTAAAATTGGCGTAAACTTAAAAAGATTTCCGGGAGTTGCATGAATAGCCCGAACTTGGGTAAATTTTAAACATAACCTAAAATTAGATAATTAATTTGTATCTCATGAACATTTTAAATGGTACAATGTTATATCATAGATATTTACCGAGACAGATTACTCAAAAAAGACATTTTATTAACAAATAAAATTTATCTCCTAATTTCTAGTCTCATACGAAATTTATTATAGAAGTCTCAATTTTCTACTCAAATGACATTCCTTGTTTTGCATGTTTACATGCATGAACTCGTCTCGTAATCATAAATCAACAAAATCATGTAGCCACAGTAGCATATTCATTAATCAAGTCAAATGTCAACAATTATGATAACAAACTTTAGTTTTATTTAATTTTAAATTAAAATGTTTAAATTTTAGTATAATCTAAAACAAAATGCGTCTGTTAAGCTTAGGTGAGTTTTTTTAATGATATTGCTTTAAAAAAAATTTAACATTTTTATATGAAATTCATATTGTAGTTTTGCTATCGACCATCTGTTCCTTATCGTCGACTGAATCTCGATCGAATCTCAACTTAGGCTGCAATTTAAAAGAACATCTGCTAAATGTATTAGTGTTTCAAAAATGTGATATAAATGCAGTTCAACCGTCAAAATTTCGTAATAATCAATTATTTATCCTATACGATATTAATCCAGTAGAGGGATTCAATCTTCGTCGTGATGTTTATATTCGGTTGGCCGTTTTTGTGAAGAACCTTAAAAAGCATGCACGATATGAAAATACTACTTTAGTGCTACCTCCATTTCCCCGTTTGTATCATTGGAAATCATCGGATATTTCGCATCAGGCCCACCTTCCCTGGAATCATTTCTTTGATTTGACTTCCATGAAACAGTTCGTTCAAGTATTAGATTTCTGGGAATTTGCGGATTTGTATAATAAGGACCACGTACTCCGGATTGATCATTTGTATAAGCTAACAAATTTCGAGGAAATGTTTCAAGATGGTAAGTTTATAGAAAGATTCGAGCTCGACCAAAATTGCAATAAAAAGACGAATGGAATTGACATCCGAAACTATTTCGGTTATCAGAACGTTACGGTTGAGAAAACAGCATGTCTAAAATTTCAAGGAAGTGCGATGGTATTAAAAAAATTCTTGGATGATTATTTACCAAAGTGAGTACCCCAGTCTAACCAACATGAACATATATTAACTTTAATAATATTGTCCTAGAATTGAAAATTTACCATACATTATTCTCTTCACCAATGCCGAAACCGTCCTTCACGATTATTGGGGTAATGACGTGTATTGGCAAGCGAGACGATCCATGCGGTTTAATTCAAAGTTGGTCGAGATTGCTGATAGGTTTCGTTTATCAGTATTTAACTCAACGAACAGTTTAGATCAAGTACAACGACCCAAATATTGGGTGCAGGAAAAACCTTATCGCAATGCCAAAGGAGGAGACTACTTATGCGCTCATCTTCGACGAGGCGATTTTCTTTTTGGTCGAGAAAAAACGACACCAACCCTAATTTCGGCTGCCAAACAAATTAAAGCTCTTCTTAAAAAATATAATTTGCGGAGTGTATTCATTTCCAGTGATTGTTCAAAAGATGAGTTTAGAAATTTTAAGCAACAGCTGGTGCGATATAAAGTTGTTCGATTTACCCCCGAATCTAATACTCAAAAGCAACGGCTCAAAGATGGTGGAATTGCAATCATCGACCAAATAATATGTTCACATGCACACTTTTTTATAGGAACGTATGAAAGTACCTTTACTTATCGTATTTATGAAGAACGTGAAATTCTTGGATTTCCGAAGGACCGTACTTTTAATTCGTTTTGTAAATATGACGGGGACGATACGTGCGAGAAAAATTCTGTATGGTCAATTGAATATTAAAATGTTAAACGTTTTTTTCTATCTTTTTGTAAATAAACAGTAAATTAAAAGTTTTACATAGCTTTTTCTATTAAACTATAGATGACTCTGTTCAAAATTTAATCTTTGTTGTCAAATTTATATAAATATTACGATCTGTCAAAATTACGTTATTTATAGTCTAGACAGTCTCCTAATTATTATTCACAATGAATTCAATATCAATTGTATACCGTAAAACTGATTTAATACCAAAAATATCGAAACGATTCAGTTTAAAATTAGCTAGGCACATATCAACATCTCAAAAGTTACAAATGGACAGTGAAATAAAAGATACACCGACCAAGTATTATGACATCGTAATTGCGGGTGGTGGAATGGTTGGCACAGCTATGGCAAGTGCGATTTGTAAGTAATTTATGAATTAAATCTATCGTATTCATTTAATTTTCTCATATTTAATTATAATTCTAGCCAAAACTGCCCGACTTCAAAATAAATCAGTGCTTCTGTTAGAGGGTGCACCAAATTTTAAAGGATTCAATATAAACGAAATTAGTAATCGAGTGTCCGCTTTAAATAAGGGTACCAAAGAATTACTCTCGTCGATTGGTGCATGGGATATAATTACGTCAAACCGTTACAAACCCGTAAAAGAGATGCAAGTCTGGGACGCACTTTCTGACGCAATTATAACATTTAATCACGCCAATGGCGATGACGTCTGTTACATTGTTGAGAACGATCTAATCGTTGACTCAATCTTAAAATCGTTATCGTCTGCGCCCAATGTCGAAATTCGCAATGGATCACGTATTGATACGTGCATCCTGTCGAACGCCGAACAAAATACGAAAAATTCGGTGACGCTACAATCGGGTGAAACGTACGAATGTGAACTATTGGTGAGTACACAAAGATTCTTTTGATCGATAATCTAAATTTAGTTTTTATTGTTATTTATTGTATTGTAAACGACTAGGATAAGATTAATAAAGTGGTTTTATTAATAAAAAATACTTTTGTTATCTTCAGTCAGCTGATTAATGGTAAATTCCCATACTTGGCTATAATACTGCGTACTAGCCAAACACTCAGTCGGTTCCATTTTTAAAATTTAATTTTTATTGTCCTATATCCGAAAAGTCATTTGCGTCTACCAAATGACGTATATAAAATAAAAGTATATCGTAAATGCTCAGTTTCGATCTAGATGAAGTGTTTTTGTAGTGTAATTGCCAATTACTTTAGTAACTTTTGTCCATAGGCCGATGTAGCGGAACTATTTTTGAAGATAGTCTTCATGATAGTGATCGATGGTTTTAACTTGTGAAACTGTTATTGGCGGTAGTCAATTTTCTCCGTGTCAAGGATGTTATCACATCAAAGTAACCAACAAAGACACAAAAATTTACTAGTCCACGTTTACGAATACAAAATCTAGTCCTTTGACCATACTTTATTCATAAGCGCTGAATTGTTTGCACATATTTTCAAATGCCAAAAAGCACAAATGGAATAAAATAGTAAGCCCAAATTAAGTCAATCTTTGAAAATAAACAAATAAAAGCATCATTGCTTACCTTCTTCTTTACCATGTGGAGAAATGATGAAACAAAAGATGTCCAACTGAACCATATGCTCCAAATAACTTTTAGCAAATTTGGATTTACTTATCGGTCGGTTCCATTTTTAAACTTTACTCTTTTCCGTTAATCATCAAAATGTTGTTCAAAAAACAGTTAGTAAATTAAATATCTAAAACTAAATTTAGCTTTTATTATTGTGTTATTGAACTAACGAATTAAGTAGCACTGTTGATGACATCTAATGGCTGTAGCTGCATTTTTATTAATGATAATTCCTTAGCCATCTCGTCGATTTTTCTTATTAAACTTTTTTGATTACGTTCGATTCTTACAACTATCTCAGTCAGTTTCAAACTCTCGTTTCGTGTTGCTGTACTATCTTTAAAATATTCAACGTGCTCATCGATTGATGGTGTTAAATTAAATCCCGCGGGATTTTCAGAAAATGTACGATTTCGTAAATTGTGTGTAGATACCTTGCGAAGTTGAACATCATCTGCGTTAGTGAATTCTCGTGGTAGTGTCCGCTTGAAAAAACTGTAATTAGTGTTATTACGCATTCGTCGATTTTCTTGGTTGCGATCTCGTCGTTCGGCCACTAGTTTATATATAGACAGAATTAAGTCTTTTGGCAATCTTTGTTCTCGTGGATCATTTGGCTTAATACAAAATTGAAGGTGGCAACGTGATGTTCGCAGTAGTGCACTTCGTTGGCAAGCTCGCATAATATTTCGCGGCATTTTTTTTAGTATTTTGGAGTATAGAAGTCCTTCAAGACGCGATACTAGCTCAGCTTGTCTTGATAATCGTTCTAATCCAGCCGATGCTTGTAAACCCGTGATATCACTAACTGCCAGACCGACTAATAAATTCGTTAAAATTACCGTCACCAATACAACAAACGCAAAAAATATGGCATGTGATGTTACCGGATACTCAACATCGTCCTTTTCGTAAAATATGTCTTCAAATTCGAGCTCACCTGCCATCATGATGACCGTCTTTAGGATAGCCCTAAATAGTAAATGATGTCAATTTATAGAATTGTAAGTTCCCAAAAAAAAATTTTTTTTATACCATGGCACTGATTTGAATGATCTATAATCCGAAAACAGAACACCAAAACTTAATCCAAATGCTATTAGCAGACAACTGTAAGCGAGTAAAAATTTTGAAAAATTGACTGCAACTTTAGTAAACATTTGAACGTAGAGACCAAATACAGGAAATCTTCCGACCAACATCATTAGCTCGACCCAAACCAGAAGTATTACAATAGCAGCTACATGCTGCTGCCACGTTGGTATCGAAGTTAAATCTTCGGTCATCAGTGGTTCAACCATCTGTCAATTAAAAATAATATGTTAGCATTTTTTCAGTATACACTGATGTACACGTCTTACCACACATGAAAATATACTTAAAATAATCGTCCATTGCAACCAATTCTCCCAATACCTGATATAACTCATAAAACCATGTGCCATTTGAAAAAGCTCCTTTCCAAGCATAACACAATTTAGAACGAGCACACAAACACCAATATACTTCACATAGCCGGGTGAAATGCATGGTACTGGCTTCGAACAATCTTTAACATAAACACCCAATATAAATAGCGTAAACATGAGTACATAAACAGCATGGAAGCATAAACTAAATAGGAAAAATTTTCTGATTCTCCGCCATTTTAAAAATAAAAATGTTTCACACAATGGATGTTTGAGCACTCGTTTTTGGCCAACCTCGATGAAAGCAAGTAAAAGCTCAGTTTCACCACGATCGATATTCGGCACCAGTAGTTTAAAATCCATTTTTATTTCACAATCTACGTCACCAATTTCGTTATCGTTTACTTTAATGGCACAATCAAATTTTGCAATATATTTAGGAATTATCTCTGGTGTTCGGCGCACAATAAATGATAGCGCCGAGATTCCACCATTGGTTCGTGCGGTTATATCGGCACCATATTCAATTAGTAAATAAACACATGGCCCAAATTCATTAAGCGCCGCCATATGTAAAGGTGTGTAGCCATAATGATCTGACTTATTTACTTTCACCCCAGCCTTAAGCAATAATTTAGCACATTCCCAATCTTTAGATTCTTTAACTATGGCTGCATGTAATGCTGTACGTCCATCCTTGTAAACTAGATTAACATCAGCGCCGCGAGATATTAATAAATCAACAATTTCGGTACTTTGCGATAGACACGCAATATGAAGCGGAGTTTGATAGTCTGAATTTCGTACATTAATATTTGCTCCAGCGTCCAGTAAAATCTTAACACAATTAATAAAATCTTCTTCGACCGCTAAATGAAGTGCGGTCAATTTTCGCTTTCCAAATTGTGATCGAACATCAGCTCCATGTTCAATCAGCAGTTTCATACAACTACTAAATCCTAATCCTGCAGCTACATGCAATGGTGTCTCGGTAAATACTTGAGGTGTATTTGGCGATGCCCCATACACCAGAAGTAAATGAACACAGTTAACAGCATTATTTTCGATTGCAAAATGTAGAGCAGAACGATGTTCAATACCGGCATTAATTTGTGCACCATTTCGTATCAGCAATTGCAGGCAGTCGGCACTGCCAGAGCTAAATAATATCAAATAAAGTAAAGATAATTATGAGATCGTCGTATCTTGTATATATTTACCAAGCTGCACAATGTAATGGAGTTATCCGTTCAGTTGCATCCCAGACATGAGTTCGTGCTCCGGCCCGCAGCAATGCTTTTAAACAATTCGAATCGGAGTTCATGGCGGCCAAATGTAACGGTGTTCGACCTTTATCGTCTCGAGTATTAGGATCGGCTCGATAAACTTCGATCAGAACCGACACTAGTTTATGCCGACCAAACCATGTTGCCAAAAGTAATGCTATATTTATATCACTATGCGAATTCGATATACTGCTAAAATCTTCTTTGTGTATCAAATCCAAAATCATATCCGATTTTGGTAGATCCTGTAAACTTTTTTGTACATCACATATTTTCCATATTTCATTTATAAATTTTGGTGAATTTTGTGGGTGGCTATCATCAGCCACACCACCACCACTACTTTCACTCGATATTTCTATTTGATCGTCATACCCAGCTTCCTGCCATCGAAGATCGTTTTCCTGAATGAAATAAAATAAATAATTTAGAAACGGTCGCAGGTGATCGTACATTATTGTTTTTACTTACTATAACTGAAAATCGTACTGTATCCATATTTATGATAGAAATTATCTTTTAAATTAATTAAGGAAATTTTTCTTCTTCTTTTGCGTTATGAAAATAGATTTCCAATTGCCATTTTATCATAAACATGTGTTTATAAAAATTCTGAAATTTTATAATATCGTCTGAACATTTTATGATTTATAAGATAAGCAAAAGATGTTTGCCGATTGAACAATTGTATCGGAATAACACGTTAATTTTGAGCTAGGGCCATTAGGCCGAAAAAATGAGATCGTTAAAAATATATATTGTTAAACAGATCGTTACAAATTTTTTTTATTTTTTTTCTTAACATCTGTGGGAATTTTTAATGGTATTTCTCAGATGGTTTTGGACCGATCGCATTTTTATTTTTAAGAAAATCTAATAAATAATCTATTAAATATGTATAAAAACAAAAATATGTTGGCGCTAGACTAATGCTGATTAATTTAATTTATTAAAAAAAAAATCGTATGATCAACCAACTGTGATGAATGATCTACGCACTGGTATAACATATAATCTGGACGCTACTGCGTATATGTTGGCGTTTTTTTTAATGTGCCAAGTGTCGAAATTATAGCCGGAAGTCACCACCTTTTAACATAAGTGTTAACAACTTTTTTAATGACATTAAAACAGTTGAACCACATTAGATGTCTTAAAATTGCATCACTTTCGATCGATCAAATGTTGATTTTTCAGTCACATTTACAACTATAAGGGGATCTCAAATTATGATTTTGACGGATTGAAACTTGGCATTGAGTTAACCCTAATATTAAACGCTTTTTACTGAAAATATGTGAAAATTGGTGAATTCGTTAAAGCTGCGGAACCCATTGCTTTAACAAGGAACTACAAAAGGATTGAGTGTGGTTTGGTCCCAGGCCGCAGACATAAGATATATTTATAGTTATCCAGCACCAAAAACCTGTCCCATTGATCAGTTTCTTTTTAGTTTTATCAATACTGCAATGTTATTCCAATTTATTATGTTAGTAAACAATGATAAGACATGCTCAATGTTTTAGATATTTGTAAACATATTTGACATTCGTTTAATTTGAAACGTAGATTGTAGTTTAGGCAGCAATATTTATCCGATTATTTTAATTTATTATTTTACTGATAACCAAGTAGTTAAATGTTTTATGTTTACCTAAATCTATTGACTCAAGTGAAGTTTATTACATAAATACGAGGATAACGTTAGCTATCATAAAAAAATATTGATTAAAATAATGGCACACTATAATGTGCGTAATAAAATGTATTAATATTTTCAGAAAGAACTCGTGGGCATATTCGATAAGAGAAACTTTGGAAAGTTACAAAGATAGATGAACTTTTAGTGTAAATATGAAAAGGCTCAAGACTCTAGCTACAGTCTAGTTACTCTCTGCATAAACTTCTTCTTATCAAAAATTTACATTTTTTAAGCTTTCTACACGACTTAGCATTCTGTCCAAGCGATATAATTTAACACCAAAACTATTCTTTATAGTTGTAAAATGAAGCCTTACAACTGAGCATAAAAAAGACAATCTAAACCAACAAATTTCTAATTTGTGTATTTCAAGCAAGTCTTTAGCAAATCGATGTTTCAAAAGTAATACTGACTGCTCTCAAAATTTAAGTAGCAGACAGCTTAGAGGATTTAACTAAACTTCAGGATTGTGAGAATAGAATTTAAATGCACTGAAAAGCCCTATAAACAGCTCATAATGAATTGTTTACAGCAATAACCCGAATTTTCCCCAATGCTTTATTAAAAACTCGATGAAACTCTCACTCACATTTGAATTTTATTGCCTTTAAAGACCCGTACTGACATCCAAATTCTTAAGTTTTAAGAAGTCAGCGGTGTGTAAATGTTCAAAAGTTGTAGCAAGCGCATGTCTGTATAAATTGGGATAGCTATGGTTTTTAAGATATCTGGGAATATCTCAAAAATATAAGCGTTACTGTAAACGTTAGTGTAAAGTTTAGAAAAAGTTATTCTCGATTCAACCAGGTCCGGGAATAAGCAGATAATATCTGTGATTCAATGGGATTTGGTAGTAGAAACCTCGAATCTATTAGACAATAGATATGTCGTGCAATATTATAGATCATGTTCTGCATGTTGATTCTATACGTTTGTTGAAGCAAAATATGTATGCGGAGCCATCATTTGACAAGTTCAAATATCGCTTGTTGAAGTAGTGAACAAAGAATTGTTTTCTTCTAGTTGTTAGTAGAATCACAGTTTAGATCCTCACAAAAATATTTGTCGGATTATAAAATTCTATCTACTGAACAAAACCTAATCGTTACCTACATTTTTTTAATTAAATGGATCGAACCCAATTTGCTTCTAAGCGATACTAGTTCATACAGTTCAAGTAGTCTATCCTTATGTGTATAACGACCGAAATACTTCGCCAAAGCTTCTCAGGACGTACATGTTTTATGCAGTAGATGCCTTTAAAGCTTGCACAATATGAAAGAAACATTTTTGGTTGGGTCCAAATACATCAGTTAATGAGGTCAAACAAATGTGGCTGAACAAAAAATATATTATTGAATATTTGGAAAATTTTAAAGGCTCTAGAATACATGTCATCATGGTTAATTTCTTTATAAAAATAACCAGATCAACAAATTGGTAATTTAAAAATAATGCAAACGTAGATTCGAAGAGTAGAAGCAAGAGGTACAGCTAAGCCACAAATGTTACAATCAAGCAAAAGGCAGTGTTGTTTGAATATTATGTTCAGTAGTTGAAAATGTGCTTACAAAAAAGCAGTCAACCAAGCAGATAGTATACTGGGCGACTCGAAGTAGTTGGCACTATTCACGCCTTTCCCATTTTTAAAATTAGTTGGATGACACAATTTTAAGAGCTACCAGTGAGGTTAACCCTGCTAACTCACAGAAGCCATTTTTTAGTTTTGAAAATAATTCGTTAGCACATAACGGTTTGCTTATTTTAAAACTGATAAATTTTAGCATCTTGATTTAGTCGTCTAAACTAAAACGAAGTGACTTAACAGTTTATCCAACAAATTAGGTGGTCTAAATGTTATTGTTTAGTTCTCAGTTTATGTATGACAGTGCGATTTATAAAACATATTGTTTACTAAATAAATTGGCTAGTCTAAATACAAAAACATAAGTATAAAATAATTTACATCATTTTGACATTAAACATAACAATCCAATAATCTCATACACTTAATTATATTAATTTTTCATTAATGTTTAATTAAAATGCAAGTATGTATGTTAATCGATTTTTGGCAGCGAACCAAATTTGAAATTAATATTTACATTAAGTCTGTGTGCGGTCATTTTACAAACTATCTAAATAGAACTAAATAAATGATTACAATTCGGATGTAAATTGCTAAAAAAATTGTTTAGTCCTTTAAAAAATATTTACGAACGTCATACAGCTGTTTGATAAACATTTTTTCCGTTTGAAAATTGAAAACCGCTAAAGATCTAAAACAAAACTTTTAAAAAAAAATTATAATATATTTGCTAATTGATTTGGTTTTCCAGTTTTCGCGAAAACATTATCCAACTGGTGTAGTGATTGATCATTAAGTCATTTCTCATTGTGTGCTAATTTAATTTTTCTTTTTTTGTTATTTTAACTTCATATTATACTAAATGACCTAAATGATCCATACATTTTTCACATATAAACATAGTTTGGTAATGTACCATAATATCCATTTATAACTTAAAAAAAAAAATATCGATTTGTTGGAAAAAATGGCGGCTATATAGGCTTATAGTTTTTCACATGCATTTGATCATTAACGATCGTGTATCCAACTTTTATATTTTATTATACTATACACTTCACTCTTTTCAAACACTTTCATAATAACATAATTGTACAATATATCAGTTTACAAATAAAATAACAAACATATATTAATTTTAATTACTTCAAATTAATTATTCGTAAAGTATTAAAAATTAAATTAAATTACTTGTGACGATCACAGATCCGCGCTCAATCAGCAAAGTATATAACACCCCCGAGTCGATCACACAACTAACTCCTCTTAGTCTTAACTAATTAAAAATTTAAATTTTAAATAAATAAAATAGATCAGAAGTATGTACATACAAAATATATATGTATATAATAGATGAAAATTCTCTGTTGAACATATATATGTGTTGATCGTCAGTTTGGTTATATGATCTTCGGAAAATTGTTATGACGATGAAAAATAAACAATTAATACTTACAAATAATACACTTTTCCAAAATAATCAAAAGAAGATAAAATTAAAAAAAAAAATCTGAATTAAATTTTCTCGTTTTTCGTTAGAAAAAATTTAATGAGTTTATAAGTGATCGCTATAAGAAAGAAAATCATGATCAATTTTCAAATATGATACAATTGTATAAAATCTCTTAAGAATGAGTAATTTGATGATGACAGACTCTTAAAATGTATGACTAAATCGATTTTTTGGTTAGCCCTGCGTATATACTCATATTATGCCTAATGGCTCCGATCACCTTGGTGGATTTATTAATTAGCTACATATTTTCAAATTTATAAACGAACGATAATATTAAACAAAAACTATTTATTGAATTAATAGTTGCGAAGTTGGTTAATTTTGGTTATGAATTGCTTGTGACAAGTCCTTCATTTTAATATGTACTTACAAAATTATGAATTATGATAAAAGTCGTAATGTTGGATAGGCTGCCAATTATAAAAATTTTATGAGTTTGAGATGTTCTGTATTTGGCCTCATCAGATGTGCATCTAATCTAGCTCTTTGTGTTATTCTAGACAATCAAAAGTTGTCAAAAGTTGTTCTTAATGTTACGCAAAAGTAACAAAAACTAAACATCCTGATTGTTTGCCATCAGAATGAAACGCGTGAGGATGAAACACGTGGAATCACCTACTTATCCATGCGCTAAAGTATAATCAGAACAAAATGAAATCATTTGGAGCGAAATCGGTACAGTTAGCTGAATGCCTTTTCAATTCGTAAATTTTAATTCTCCAATACCTTGGTTGTTTAGACCAAAGTGCATAAACTCTAATTGTTGTGAGGCAGAATGGTTTAACCCTTTGCATTGATTTTTCTTAATTCGTCGACGAAAGCCGATTATAGTCGAATAAAAGTCTCGGCTTGACCCAATCAAAAATAGTAAGAATTTTCTCTCGAAAATGTTCTTCTCCCAAAAATGATCTTCTCCCGAAAATACTTCTTAGGGGCGTCTGATTCTTGAAACATAAAAAGCACGCCTTGTATCAGTAAAGATAGCATTAGGAACCAGATATTTTCATGAAATTACTGATTTCTTTTGTTCTAATCCTTTAGCGAATACAACAACCTCTTAGATTGTGTAATAAAGGAAAAGCAAAGGCACTTATGTTTCATTATTCATTTTTTCGAAATTTTTCACAAATTTAACCGGCCAAAAATAAAATTAATATTTAATCGCATTTAATTCATCCATCTTCTTCACATATTGTGAATTTAAAAAGCCATGGTTAGATCAAATACTAACTTAAAACAGTAGGTGGTCTATTCTTTTTTAAGAAATGACGACGATTGCTTCACAATTTGAGACATATCTGAGCTTTAGACCTCTCACATCAAGCTCATCTGATTGTTTACATCTCCGGACCCAAAGTTGACAGTTATCTATACTACATAAAGGTTATAAATAAATTGAAAATTATTGGTTCAAAAAATTTTGGAATTATTCAGCTGTAAAATGACAACATTCTTTTCTCTAGTTTCTGATAGTAACGTCTGCGATTTAAGATCCCAATGAGATTTTCAAATTTATAAAATCTTTTAAAAACGAAATCGGTATGGCATTGGAGCCACATCCATCACAAATGTTTATAATGCACAAAAAATATCTTAGGTTGTTATAACGAGTGTTTGTATGGATAAGTTACTGTGAGATCCCAATCAGTATGCAAATACTGATTGGGATCTCACCATAATTTCTGACATGATCTACGGATCACAAGATATGTGTCTTAATTTTTAAAAGCCGCATTATCGCAGAGCTGTTTGAGCAGCTTTAACTTTATGGCTAGAGCTCTGTCATAAAGTATAGGCAAATTATTACTTTAAAATTTATTCACGCGTTTCATTCTGCTGGCAATCAAAATGTATCAATACAAATTGATACAGATTTTGTGTGATATATGAAGATCCAATAATTTTGCGTTAATTGCAATTTTAATCGTTTGGCGACATAAATCTTGATATACAAGTCTCTATTAAGAAAGGTTTTGATCTTCTTAACTGAAGCAACCGTAGTAACATTTTTGATTGTTTTTATCTTAAATTTATAGTTTGATCACCCGTAATAATAAACCCTTTGCATAATGAAACCACTTCCGTTTTATATGCGCACATTTATATAATTTTAAAATAAAATTTGCAAAATTTACGTATTAGTCAAAGTGATTTGTTTATTTTACATCAATCTTAAATGCTGACACCTCAAAATAATGTAAATAAATTGTATGTATGTAAATATATTACCATATTAAAAATAAACTGACACATTTAAAATTACCTACTAACCTCAAATAATAAAATATACGAATAGCCTCTGATACGATTGCATTTACAATTTAAGTATTTAATCTACATAATTTGCTGAATGGAAATATTTATTTATTATATCGAAATCGTTTTTCACATTTTCTTTGTATTATGGGCAAAGATTAGCCATAGCATTGTTTATATATATTGGCCAATCGGCATCAATAAAATATAGAAGCGAAAAGTACATCGCTGAATAAAGTTAAAATTTACACAAGGTAATTTAGTATTGAACAACTCATAAAAGGCAACCAAACTTAAGTAAAACCTAAACTATTTAAGCGATTTAGTTTTGAGGGACATATTTTTTCATTATGAATTTTTTCTCTAAACATTTTTTATATTATGAAATCGATCCAGAATTATAAAGTGCTCAGTTACCATGATCATCAAAAGCAATCCTAATAATACAAAAACAGCTCCATTCACTGCTAGCTATTCATCCAATAGCCGCACAGTTCCTAAATAAATTCCCATCAACAATACACGCAAAATACTTCAAAAAAATTATTAACCACGAAAATTACATTAAATAACCGTTAAACTGACAAAATATAAGAAAATCTAATTGATATACATTTCAATGCACGTAATACTCTAAATTATATATAAATTACAAATTCAACCTACGCAATAGCTAAAGAGATTTACAGTGTTGCAAATTTATTGATTAGGCGTTGGTATGGCGCCATATTCCATTCAAATCTTAAAAATGTAGAGCACCAGGTCATTGCGGCCCATTTGTAATGATAAGAGCCAGCACCATTTACGACTTTGATAGGTCGTCTTTACACGAAGCTGGTATGTTTCATAAGATTGTACTCCACGTTACATTATAATTAATGAACATTTTAGATACAAAAAAATGTTCAACACTATATCTATTGGATCACCCTTTATTTTAGTTTTGGTGAAACTTAAACGACCTTTTAAAAACAAATATAAAATGCGCATATGTCTTATATTGCAATAATGAATATAAATTTCAGTTTAGATATATACTACAAGACAACAACTTTGATCAAATGATGTGTTGTTAGGCCTTGAGTACGTTAAAAAGTTGATTGGATTGTTATCCGAGGATATCGGAAGAAATTTATTATAATTTTGTATAGGGGTTAATCCTACATATAAAGTGAAACAAACATATATGTATATCAATGTCGATTGTATAGTAGGAAGGTAGTCAACAATTGATGGTTACGATCGATTGTTGAATTTAAAAAAAAAAATAAATTTTCGAATACATTTTCATTTCTCGCTATAGTTGAATGACATGCTTTCTAAAAATAGTTTCAGTTGTTTATAAACATTTTTTAAATCTATTGGTCTTCTTCAAGTTAAAAACTATTTGGAGTATACATTTACTATATAGCATAATAAAGAAATGGTGTTTGTTTCCAGGTACAGACACAGATGTCTTTAATTGCTCTTTCTAAGTTGTTAATCAAATTTTCCCACTTGCGTGAAAGTTGGTTTAGTCCAAAGATTTTGCACTAATGTGGATGAAATTTACGCGTAGTCAGAAATCTGCTGGTAAAAAATAGACAGCAGCATGATTTTAAAATTATTTCACAATGATTGCTCGCCAATAATAATATTTTATACAGGATGGCTGAGACCAAGTGTTACCAAATGAAAACGCTGTAAATTTTTTAATTTTGATTATTTTTTATTGAAATTTCGTGGAATATGTTGAAAACATATCACATTTTATAAAAAACATGTGACTGCTAGATATGACCTCCTTTGGCTCTGATTATTTGCTTCAGTCTTCCATAAAAAGCATTGCATGCTGACCGAACGTGGGCTTGCACAATTTTATTCCATTCTCGAACAAGAGCTGACTTCAATGCATCAACACTTTCGTATTTTTTAGTGGACACCTTACTCTCCAAAATAGACCATATGGAGAAATCCATGGGATTGAAGTCTGGTGAATATGGTGGCCATTCTTTCGACGAAATCAGCCGCGGAACGCAATTTTGTAAAAATTGCTGTGTCGCTCGAGCTTTGTGTGACGGTGCCGAGTCCTGTTGGAATGTCCAACGGTTCGTACCAAAGTGTTTACGTGCCCAAGGTAGCAAAGCATCGTTTAGAATCTTTTGGCGGTACACCTCTTGGTTAACCTTGACTCCATGTTCGATGAAAACCAGAGGAGTGCGTCCATCTGCAGTAACTGCAGCCCCAACCATAACATAAGCTGGTGATTGCTTGCGCATGACAACTCTTGTGTCCAAATTATCGTTGGACTTGTGCTCTAACCAAACACGATCATTTTGTTTATTCACAAACTGTTGAATGGTGAAAATTTTCTCATCAGAATAGACAATTTTTGGAATCTCATCACATTCGGCCAAGGCCTTCAATGCTGTTCTTTCAAGCCTAACTTTTTTTTGTGCCTCTCTAAGATCTTGAACTTTTTGTATCTTGTAGGGCTTCAAGTGTAGTACATTTTTCAATATGGTTTAAATGCTGTATCGAGAAACATGTAGACGTGCGGCTAATTGATTGGCACTTTGACGAGGATTTCGTTGGATTCGTTTCTTCACATTTCATATCATTTTTTTTTGATGTTGCTGTCTTTTTAGGACCGCCTCTGTTGCGTTTAGCGATGCTACCAGTTTTGTTGTATCGAGCTATGGTTCGATACACAAACATTTTATTCACATTCAAATGCTGGAGCTGACGAACTATTGCTGTTTGTGAATTTCCACTCAAATACAGTGCAATTACACTATTACATTAGAACAATTATTTGTTGATCACATGTAAACAACTAACCAAACTTCAATCTGTCAAAAAATTGACGCGCGAAAATGACAACTACACAAATGACAGCAGAGTGAAGTCAGTAGCATTTGGTCTCAGCCACTCTGTATGTAATAATTACAGTCGATATAGCAGCCTCGTCTTAAGATTATAGCAGTAACTCAGACTAAAGGTGATTTTCAGTGTTTTAATAGTCAGAGTTTGAAGAGGATTAACAGAAACTTTCCTATTAATTTCTTCTAGATAGACTTAACGAATAAAAAATGCCGTGCCAACGTTTCATTAACAAAAACAAATCGATTCAGTTCCTATTTCATAAATAGTTTAACTTAATAGTTTAACTAAATCAACAAGATCCTGTCTTTCTTTTAGAAAGACAGGATCTTGTTGATTTAGACACCCCTAAAGCAAACCTAAGAGATTGTGGGATACATTTTGTTTCTAATTTACCTAGTATAATATTTACAATGAATTTAATTGAAATACAATTTATTTTCAAAAAGCCTAGCCTCGAATATACACATAAAATATGACATTAACATTTCGTTGGTTATACGTAGACGCAGCCTTTAAGTTGTTCAATATACAAGAATCATATAAGTTGGATTCAAGTTCATTAATTTTAATGAGTCATTTGGCCTTTATATTCATTCATTTTAACGTAATGAAATATTTAATATCGAATTAGTTCAATGAACTGCTTACGAAGTAGTTAAATTCCAGCTTAACTATGCTACACACAGAATGACTCATAGTGCATCATAAAATTTATACTTGACGCTTACGTCCGCAAATCAATAACAAACAAAAACAAATACTATAAATCAACCAATTGGTATCTAGGCTAGTAATCGAGACAACAAGATTTGTCGGTTAATTTTGCGATCTTAAATCGTCTTAAGTAATATCACCTTATAGTGCAAACTAACAAACTGTATTAGCTAAGAGAATGACGACATAATGAAATATTGCTAATAAATAATAAATGGTGTTAAAAGCCATTGCTGGCCCCTACTGTTTTATAAATCAGGCTGAATTAGTTTTAATCTTAAACCAGCCTTTACGAAATGGTGGCTTTTCTCTTGACAATATGAGATGTTATCCTAAGTTTTTTTACCTTAAAAGCTTACCTCGAGTAAAGTATTTCTAAACCGAGATCATTGCTATGAAATGCTAACCCGTGCTTTATCAATTATTCAGCTCCATCATATTCGATCACGAATTTGCTCATATGGTTCTATACAACCGAAGAAGCCAAATCATTCTCTACCCTATTCCGAGAAGCCATCGTCGCCGACAGCTAACTTTGCACCTGCCAAAAATTAAACAGGAGAGTTCACAGAGATTGCTGCACCGTTTAGGATTGAACCGCCATACGTCTATCGATTGCTTTAAAATCCAAAACAGATTTCTTTCCGCCCAACGAATCTTAAAAGTCGCGAGAGTCAAGCGAATACCTCCGACTACCGTAGCTGAATTTTTCTTTAGTAACGCGATTATCTCAAAATTTTAATAATACAGTTGTTACGTGGTTGTTTGCATGTTTACACTATCCATAATAATATAAGCATTTGAACGATTCTGTTTTTATTAAAGCTACTACCAATACTAGCATATTATAACATATATAAACACTGCTACGACGTAAAATTAAAATGTAAACATGTGGCTCTTGTCGACTTCAACTTGCGTTGTTCTTGAATCAATAACAAAGAAAAAACAACCAACGACGACGTAACTCGTGGCTTACATGTATCATACTCGTTCTACATGTGCATAGGTATTGTGAAATGTTGTAAGTATATAAATAAGAAATGGAATGCAAGGCAAAGTAAAATGATTTCATTTTTTTTGTTTGATAAAATAGACGGTATTTAAAGAGCTTCACATATTTATGTCCATTTTGTAACTTTATACTTTTTTTGTTAGAAATATCTTTGTTTATGTTTTGTACTTAGAAACTATAGCACTGTGGCAATTTTTTGAATGTTTGCTAAGAAAATACTGTAAAATATGTTAACTGTTAATTCAACTTATTGCTCTTTAAATAATCAGTCCATTGTAGTCCATTGTAGCTACTGGAAAAATAATCTAGAAAATTTGGCAGAAATGACGTAAGATAGCATGTTAAAAATAAAGTGCGAATCATTCGTTAGCAACCATTTGTTTGTAGTATTATGCATACACTAATGCAGTTGTGGAATTTCCGGACAGATTATTGCACATAATTCATTACGTAATTACTCATGCAATTCTTAATTAAAAATCTTAATTATATAAAACGGTACTCAATATTTAATCAAGATGGAGATAAATTGCAGCTTACGTATTTCTATATATTGTATTTTTTATATAACCACCAAAAGTGACTATTTCAAAAAGTTTATCGGATCTATGTCTGGCAAGTATGAAGGTCACTATTTACGAAATTTTTTGATAAAATTTTGTAGTACCACGCATTGGTTGAACAAATAGAAGTTGACTTTTCTTCAAACATACCTAATTATTTTGTTTGTTTATTTAATGTTGAAAAGTCAAAAAATGTCATAATAGTTGTCTATACATTTTCTATAAATATAAAATTGTCAAAGCCCCGCAAGACTTTTTCAGCTTTTGATCATTGCGAACAAACTGTCTTGTTTTAAATTCTGTAAATTAATAATCTGCACTATTTGTTGTTCCGTGCAATTGGGCACCACAGTTTTCAATACCTGCCATAGAGCATTCACACCATCAGGATGGTGGTTGGATTCTATAATGCTATTGCTAACCATATTTTGGTAGTAGGGTTTCTTATCCTCGTTTGTCAGACCTTCAAACTGCTATCGTAGCTTCATAAATTTCCAAAATGTGTAAGTGCTTGGAAGATCTATGTTTATGTACGGTATATAATTTCGGATAAATGGCATCAACGGCTTTGCTGATACATCAATTTCCTCCTTCAAGACATGGGTACTAGTAGGCTCGTTGGTTTAAACCATAAATTACAAACAAACCCAAAGAATAAGTGGAACGGGGTTACACGTTATTAGTGTGTACCATTAACTTCTATTGCCTGACCAGCCACATTTTCAAAGAAGAATAGTCCGATTTCTCAACAATACTTCTGATTTTTTTTGGTTGAAATGCGACAATTTTGACGATTATTTAAACCATCAAGATGAAAATATAGCTGCTGTATATAGTAGTAAACTTTCACTATTTTTTAAATATTGCTCAACATTGAAAACGCGTTGTTCTTTCGTGTATAGCTTTACATTTTACAATTCTGAACTGTTAGCTGTCACGCTGCCTTTTTTTCGTTAGCATTACATTCAAATCTTGCGTTAATTTTAAGATTCCCTTTATTATGATGCGCGTGGTTTTATTTTCGTTTACATTAATTCTTCACGTAAAGTCTAAATTCAATAAATGACAGAAAATTACGAAAAAGCTACAACTTAGACATCACAATCTATTGAAGGGAATTACAACACTACCACAGATACGTTTAAAGCTCCAGATACGTTCAAAAATAATCCACTCTCTGATTACTTTCTGTGTTGATCATTTTCACCATAGCGTCTTCTGTAGAACTATTCTTTACCTGAATGCAATGGTCTTATGAACCTACATGCTCGTACTTCTTTTCAGCTTGGGCAGCGTATTCAATAAAACCTTAGCATTGTCCTTCCAGATATTTGGTTACTTGGCCATTACGGTTTTTTAGAGTTTCTTTATGTACCTTAGAGTCCTAAACTTTTCTGTGTTAAATTTATAAATAAAACCCCGGATGTAAATGCCCTTCTTGCTTTGTTTAACGTTCAAAGAACCGTAGTAATAGTGTAACGTACGCCAATTTTTCATTTATTATTGTGGCAATAGGACCTTTTTGACAGTTTTTCCTTTATTTTTTGTTGTTCTCTAAACGTTGGAGCATTGTTCACAAATTTGGTCTTTCACATTGCAGAACTATGTGCCCAAGTGCCCATGACATTTGAAGAATTTTGAAACTCTAATGAAATCGAAGACCATCCAATGTTTATTCTGCTGTTGCTTAGCACGTTATACACGGCATTTTTCAACTCCTAGGTCTCTCAGTAAGGAGCCAAATCTTTTGAATGTCGTCACTAATGTTTTGCGTTTTAATGAAGTCTTTGATATTTTCAATCTTTGCTGTGCTCTTCACATCATAAATAACTGATCTGCTAAGATTCAGACAAGTTCTTGTTGTTGAAGAAGAACTCATACTTTATTATCATTAGAATACAGACATGGTATTAGAATACCATCTCTAATATTACTTACCTATTTAATCTCGGTTTGATTTCGGTCATGAGTCTTTTTCAACGATGGTTCAAATCAACTAAGCCGAGTGAATCTATCGAGCTAAAAACTTCAATGCGTTTTGTCCTAAAAAAAATGTTTTTTTCTTGACTAAGCCAAATACTTATCATACGATCTACGTAGTACAGGTAGAATACTTTTTAAAGAACCATTTTCTGGGTAACCAATGTTACCATTTGCTTACGTCTGTATAATCTTCATTATGTTTAATTATTTTATGATGCTCTGAGTATGAATCTTTCTTAGAAATTTCCCATACCTTTTTAAGAAGGCTATATTTGCTAGGATGACCTTAAATTTTTTTTCTAAACTTGTTTTCAGATACAGCTATTTCTTTTTTGTTATTGATATTTTATGTAAGACATTCATGATTCATAAAGAGGGAGATAACAATGGCTTTTGCATCTGTCGTTATCTGCGAAAATCAATAAAACTAAAATACGTAAATTGGCAAAACAATTTTTTTTGTTACTCTAGACCAAACTCAACTATTTTATCAATAAAATATTTCCTTGTTTTATAGATTGGTGCCGATGGTGCAAATTCTATGATTCGCAAAGAACTCAACGATAAGCATTACTATGCCAAAAATTATAAACAAATGGGTGTAGTGGCCACGGTGGAATTGGAAAAAACTGTAGATAATACGATTGCATGGCAACGATTTTTACCAACGGGCCCGGTTGCCTTACTTCCATTAACTGACAACTTAAGTTCATTAGTGTGGAGTACAACGCCTGAACATGCCCAACAATTGATTGCAATGACAAATGAAGAATTTATTGATGCACTAAATGTAGCTTATTTAAAAGAATTTCCAAAAAGTCAACTAACTAAATCACTACTTAAAGTTGTTGATAATATTGTTGGTGTAAGACCGAACAGTCGTAAAGCTCCACCACGTGTCATCAGCGTTAAGGATAAATCGCGTGCTGGTTTTCCTCTTGGATTTGGTGTCTCGTCAATTTATGTTAAAAATGGTGTAGCACTAATCGGTGATGCTGCACATCGTGTACATCCATTAGCTGGACAAGGTGTTAATATCGGATTTGGTGATGTTAAAGTTCTAACCGATGAATTATCAAATGCCGTATATTCGGGTGCTAAATTAGGTAATTTAACGCATCTATTGAAATATGAACAATCACGTTTACAATCAAGTGTACCGCTTATGGTTGGTATACATGGTATTAAAGAAATGTATGGAACCAGTTTTGAACCGATTGTTGCGATCAGAAGTATTGGCTTAAAGATAACCGATCAAGTGCCCATCTTAAAGGTAAGATTTTAGTATATGTGTTTGTTGGATTATATAGTGTAATTTTACTGTATCATTCCAGAAATTTTTCATGGAAAAGGCAATGGCGTAGAACCGGATGTCAGTTATTTTATTTTTATATAAGTGCAATGTATGATTTGTAATATTATCAATAAAGAATTATGTTATTATTTTAATAAGCTGATGAAATTCCGTCGTTATCTTATTATTCAACTCAAAATACACTATTATAAGGACTTTCTATGTACGCGGTATATAGGCTAAGAACGCCTTTTTAATCTACTCTAAAAGCATCGCTTTAGCGGCACCATTGTCCCATTTGTATTATTAAATTGATAAACCACGTCGTAATTGAAACTTTTGTTTTACAAACACATAAACATGTAATCGCCGTTATGACAAATAAATACTGTGATAAATAAGGTCAACATTTAAGACGCAATTGAAATTAAATATTTGGTGAAGGTTTAGTATCAATGTACAGTACAAAGATTATAATAGCCGAATTAAGTAATATCGAATTTGTTTTATTGAAATGAAATCATGATAGCCTTGGAATTACGTTACAGCATCAAACGTGATCTTAATGCGTTAATATCTAAGGAATAATCTCGGGTCATCTCAGATATGAGATCATTTCGGTTAACCACCAAATTCATAGGCAATGACCGCCAATTAGCTACTGCAAATTAATGAAGGCCGTTTTCGTACAAATCAGATAAACAAAGTGAGAAAACACAAAGAATGGAGGTATTGAAATTTTCAGGTGTCTGTGACTCAAGCAACTCTAAGGTACAGTAAACATTAAACCCAACAATGATTGATTTGATGAGGAGTGCCGTCTTGCCGCTGAGCAACAAAGTATAGCGTATACAGAAGCGAGAATGGTGAAAGGCTGAATGCCACGATATAAATTTTTGTTAAAATCAATGCAGTACGTTACATTTGGTAGGAGCATTTCTCTAATTTACTCAATGTTCAAAATGTGTTTTATGCAGTAGATGATAGTTGCAAATACCGGCTGTGGAAATGTACATAGATGACCCATCCATCCTACGATGAATTCGCACTAACTCAAATTACCACTTAAACCATAAAGCGACCAATTAGTAGATATTAATGCGGATCTTACAGAAGTTTCTTTAACTAGAGATTTGTGCTTTAACTATCTGGCATAGTAATTTGAAGACAGTTTAATAACCAAATGGCCGAGCAAATGGTGCATTGGTTAAAGCTGATAGGTCGGGACGTTCCGAGTTTGAATCTCAACGAGGTGGGGTTATAAAGGAGGTTCTTTCATCACTTTATTGCGATCAGTGATGATGATGCAAATAATTATACCCCTGTTGGAGTGCAGACTCCACGAGCCACATAATCGTCTAGGCCAGGACATAATGGCCAAACAAATGTAAAATTGTACCTTTACAATTGAAAAATGTAAAATTGTCAGAGCACTGATTGATGACTTTAAAGCTAGAGCTGGTAAACAACAGACAGATTTATGTGAAAATACAAAATCCATTTTTCTGACACGAACTAGCAACCGATAGTTGAGAAACGATAATAGAATATGCGATCGCAAGATCTTATTACGGCTAGAATGAAATATAGACACACTCGCGTATCACGACTTATTAGGAATTACAGTCAAATGTACTGTGCGTGTTAGATGCTAAAGATACTTTTATATTTGGCGTTAGTCTGCTTATGGGAATATATCACTCCAAAGCAGCCATAATAAGTTGGAAAGAATTATTAGGAAAACTAATGGGTGCGACCAAAAAACGTGCAACAAAATGTTACTTAACGAATTTTATAATGTGAACGTGACCAAATTTTATTTTAATTATTTTATGAACCTAAGTGCGTTTATGATTCATTCTCTGCAATTATAAGGCTACCCTTTTTAAGAAGGATTTAAAGGTGACACTAAATATTCTCAGGTATATTACTCGAATATTCTTTTTTGTTATTGATTTTTTTTATATAAGACATGATTCATTTTAAGGAGGGAGACAACTATGAACATGGGAAAAAATTTTAGTCTCGAATGTACGGGATTATTTTTATTTATTATTTTATCATCTGCACATTTACATCTGCGTTTTACGTTGGTTGAGAAAATCAATAAAAAAAACCTGAAATAAGTCGTCGTCAACTAGCAACAATTTTTTTTATTGTTCTTTACCAAAATCAGTTGAACTGTTTCGTGAATATTTAAATGAGTGCAGAAATCATTGGTTCAATGATATACAAATCGTGCCCGACCATTGGACAAGGTGTGAATTTCGAATTTACAATATTCAATTTCAAAAAAACGCAATGATGTAGAATAGAACAAAATGTTTAAAGTTTATTTTGTAATATCACCAATAAAGAATTTTGTTATTGTTTTGCTGAGCTGATGAAATCGTTGCTTTCTTATTATAGAAAATACAAAACACTTATATGCAGAATCAACGTTGCCATGTTAACTAAAACGATATATATATGCCTATCTAGTGTATGCCCTTACCAATTATCCGACTTAACGTGCCATTACTAAAGTATACCACTGTAAGTGGGGCTCGAAATAAGGTGCTTTGTCAGCCCAGTGGTTATCAGTCTATCACCTAACCGTTTTTCTACGACAAGCAAAGGATATAAGAATTTTACGGCTGTACAAGACATGCGGGTCCCCCAACGCCGACTTTATAGGCCGATACATCGCAACATGAATGTATTAATAAAACAAATCTATTGAAATTGCGTTGTTTTCTACAAAGACCGTTTTACTGGCAACATAGTTAAATTTCTATAATAAATTTAAACTCCGACGTCGTTGCAAATTCTGCGTCACAATCACACACACATATGCAATTGCCGTTATAACGAAATTTCTATCAAGTACTCCCGTGTTGAATAAGGTCAAGATATAAGACAAAATTATGAATAATATTGCGAATTGATTGTTTTCTTATTATGATTTATCAAAAATTTCATTAAATATTGGCCACATAATGTCGAAAAATTATGAAAAACTACATAATACTCATCTAAAATTTGTATAAATCAAATTAGTCGTCACCTTGGTATTTTTTTATTTCCATGTAGTCAGGGGTGTATTTAGGTTTGACGTCACTAGCATAGTCGTTATGAAATATACAAAATACGTGAATAAGGAACATACCTACTAACGATAATCATTTATAATCGGTAAATTAGTTAATTTCTGAACTATTTTCAATCAAATTTATACCATAAAGTTGTTGAAATATCGAAAATTTGTTAAAAATAAAAACTACTGTGTAACGATTCAATTCGTTACAAATGGTATTGATTTTTTTTATTTGCTTGAGTTATCTTAGTATTGGTAAGGTGGAGACACCGCACTTAATAAAAATAATTCTTCCGCGACTAATATCCTTTATTTTATTAAACAAATGTAATATTTTTAACATTAATTTGATGCAATACATGGTAAAATTAGATTCCCTTTAAAGATGTATCAAATAAGCTATAAAATATTAAGGGGTTTAATAGTTTAAGAAAAGAACTACTTTTTTATTTACGCGGAGGGACACAGTACAAATCGGAAATTTGGGTATAAATAGACGTGTATAATCGACTCTGAAATCAGAAAGTTGTTAGCAATCGTTGAGTTTGGTTCAGTGTATAAGTTTTGCTTGTGAAAAAAAAGTATTAAAATACAAAATTATTCTATGGAATAAATAAAAGAAAAGTTTATGAAAAAAAAAATTGTATTTACCCAGTGGTGTAGTTAAAATGATTTTTGTGTGTGTCTAGTGTAAAATCTGATATATTAACGAGAGTTATTTTATTGCACTGCGAAAAGATCCTGGCGAAATTTATATTCAGGTGTGTTTTACATTTGCGAAAAAAGAAATTTACGGAATAGAATATATAATATAAATATATATTCTTTCCGTTTAAATACATAAATATTATTAAAAGAAATGGGTTCATCGCGTCTCCGACAAATTGTTTCGAAAACTGAGTCGACCGACGCCATTAATGATTGGTTAAATGATGTACGTTCTAAAAAATTTCTAATGAAACGTAAGCGAAACATGAATTTACGCGTTTCCGCCATTTTAACGTCGGCCATTATACGAGCCGAAGATGAATTGCGTCGAAAACAAAACGAGCGTTTAGCAAAATGGTCTCAAATGAAACTCAAATTATATCAATTGAACGAACAAAATTGTACCAATCATAAAGTAACGGAAAGCGAGGAGTACGAGAAACGGAGAGAAATTGAAAATTTGTGGAATGGAGGCGAATTAAATGAACTAAATAATTTTATGAATAATTTAAATCAAGTTAAAACTGTAGTTGTTCGATAAATAGTTTATAAAAAAAAAGACTCGCGAAATTTATTTAGTTATATAAAAGTTTACTATAAATTAAGTTAAAAATATTTTTATTATATAAAAGTGATAGGATCTAAAATTTAAACTCTGTGATATTATGTAAAATTTTTCATTTTGCAGTACCAAATGAGAGAGTGATGCACCTTTCCGACAACCGGGCGGGCAAGCGCTTGGGCAGTCGTCAGACATTTAATGTTTCTTGTGATTTTCTTGGTTAGTAGTGTATCACTATTTTATTATTTTATAAAATCTAATGATTCATATTGAATTGAGTTTTTTTTATTTTTGTATAAGTTCAAATTATAATAATTAAAAAATGATAGTTTTTTAAAATAAAACAATTATTTTCTATAAGCAAAATTACAAAAATCGTGTTTTAAATTTTTTTGTTTTTACTATTAATATTCTTTTGTTTTTCAGTTTCTCTTTTTTATAGTTGAAAATTAACATTAGTTTTGCTCACATTATGAAGTCTATCCATACTCCAAAAGAAATTTGTGAAAATTCCGTAATTGGTGGTTTCGGCTAATTTAGTAAAACATAAAATTATTATGCACAAAATAATGAGAAATTTTAAACTAAAAAATATAACACACGCAAGTTTGGGTTGATAAGCGAGATAACGAGAGAAATTTGTACAAAATGTATTGTTTGGGGGTGTGATGTTAAAATATAAACTGCTACCTACTACTACCACTACTACCATGAAACACATGAGGACAACTTCCGGTCGTGAGTCCTATTCAGAAATCAGGTCACACATAGTCATGAAGAGTCCATCATTCGTGTAAAATCTAGTCTGTTGTTTAACAAGTGTTTAATATTAATCCGGATCAAGACACGATCAGGTTTTATTTAACCATTAATTTTTTTATTTATATATTTTATTGTATGCATGATATAGCTTTTTGGGTCATGAAAATCCCATATAAAAAAAAAATTGTTAGGGCTCTAACCGAATATTTTCAGAACACATACTACTAAAAATCTGCATTCTGCCAATATATTTCTTCACGCACACACGCAACTTATGTTCCAGTAGAAAGTAATCCAGAGTCAAAATTATGTGAAAGTTTCTAATACATTTGTAATGTTTGATATATATAGATCTTGTGGGACATATAGTGATTTGTTGTTTCAAATTCATGCACTCAATATTTTTATTAAGGTGATATGTTGATTATATAAATTTTAACACTAATGCATATATTTCAGTTCTTGAGTGTGTAGTTAATATTTTATTACATATATAATATACATATATATTGTATTTTGATGAATTGCCTATAATATTATGATTTGTGTATAATTTCCGTGTGTGGGTTTAACAAAACAAAAGTAATTTAATGTAAAAGTAATATGGATTGAAAGCTGGAGGTATGTTCCAAAATGACATTCAAAAAAATGCTAACACCATGTTATCGTGCCCTAGTGTACGCGTGGTCTGTTTTTCTTCTTTTTTTTTATATCTATCTTATTAGGTGTGTACCAAGACTTTTACCACATTATTTTAGTATGCTTGCGTTGTTCAGTCAACAAACATTAATCAATATTAAAAATATCGCCAGACTACATTCATCTTCAACTATACTACATATTTAAGTTTTGTATTAATATAAAAAGTTATACTCAATTTTTATGTATTTGTATTTTATATAATCGATGTAGAAAAAAAATCGATCTGTAACACTTCTAATCATACTTTTATTAGCATAATATTAGTTTTTTTATAATTTTGTTGTAATTATTTTTGACAAAAATGTATAAATCTAAAAAATGTAAATTCCAAAAAAAAAAAAAACGTAAAAAAAACCATTACAATTTTAGGAGGTTGTGATCTGTTAGAGATGCAACCGCGGATTGTTTTCTAATAACCGTTGAACACATTTCAGACACAATATATAATTTTTTAAAAATATTCAGAAATCTGAACGATAAAGCACAAACAAGCACTGGATTTGATTATAATGTACATACATAGTGGGCACATCGAAAGCCGCACGGTCCAGCCGAATTTTGAGACAATACAAGACACCACGAGAGTTAAGGCGCGAGCTTATTTATTTTCAGAATATTTAGTAAGCAGCCGAATTAAGTATCACAATATTTACAATGGGGCATTTAAATATTATGTGGGAAGGGTTTTATACAATTTACTGTATTTCTAGAATTTAGCTTTTATGTAAAAACAAATCTGTTGGCGTAAAGATTATATACGAATTAACGAGGACATAAACACAAATTGGGGAATTGCCGAATATTAATGAAATTTGTTTCAGAATATATATAGCGCTCGATAAGTACAAATTTATATTAAATTAATGGGGAACATTTTTTATATATTTATATATACTAGAGTATTGGGAAGGGATCGAAACAAATTCTCTATAATTTCAGTAATTTGTCAAAATGTAGTTATATAAGAAAACAAACTTGATATCTCGCGGAAGTCGTCTCAAATATTCAGGATGTGCTTTAGTCTGCATGACGAGAACGAGGGAATGTTTATCTATAAAAAAGATAGATTCCAAATCGATAAGTAGCCTATATAGTTCAAATAAGTTAAATACCTCCCTAGATATTTTTGTTCGCGGGGAGGACCACCACACAATAATCTCATATTTTTCAGACATCTCGAGAGCATAACACTAGCTTGCGACGATTTATAGAACCGGTGCCGGTAATATAGTAATGTAAATGCCTGACACATAAATTTAGTATATTCTAGCGCGTGCGTGATGTTCCAACGAATACTACGGCTACTACTAGGAGAGCGCCATAAATAGGGGAAACGTTTAAAAAAAAACAAAACTTTAGTCTAATCTTGGTAACATTTTATATTTTGTGTTCGAAAAACAAAACCTAGTCTCATTACAGATTTTCTAAAAAAAAAAAACACTTAACCAAATTGTGTGTGCATTTCGATGTTTCGAGTGCGCAATACTCCATCTACTAGTGCAATGATCGTTTAAAAGTTCCATCAGTTTGTTTGATGTCATGTGTGTTCCATTGGCTGATTTTCATAAATATATCATCACATTTGCCAGTTATTAATTGCGGGGTCCAGATTTTCAAGTTACATCTTAATCTCCTTAATATGGCGATTTACATGCGGATTTCAATTAATTGAGGAATAGTTATAAAATATTCGGCCCAATAACCAGCGAGAGACGTTAAAATATAATGTATGCAGTAAATTTTTCAAATTCATCATAAAAAGTCACTTTGTTTCGAGAAAGAGGATCAGCGGATATCTTTGTTATTATAAATCAACTAAACTGGATTAGAAAGAGAAAAGTCTTAACACCAATTAGGCGAAAAGTTAACACAATTTTGCTTCAATTAACTTTCGAAGATCAGCTAATTATATATACACCAGACAAACTGTTTACTTCCATCGTGTGATATATCGTTAAGAAATATCGTCAGTTCCGGGTTAGATATCAGTCCAGTCATCAGAAATTTCAATTCATCAGAAGTATGATGAAAGTCTTGCAATCTAATACTACTTACAATCAATCATATTGGGAAAAATCATTTCATATATAAATCTTGGATGAGGAATAAGTTCTATAAATTAAAAAAAATTTTGTGCGCTACATCTTAAAAAAATGTTGCGCGCTTTGATGGAAAAACCGAGCACGAGTCAGTCCTTGGTTTATTTATTTGTTTGTCACTTTTGAGGGAAAATTTGTCAGATCTCAGAATTTTTATCTAAGGGAGCGGTAACGTATTCCATGGAAGGAGCATCCAAACAACGTGGGAATTAGATTGGCGGGCTTACCAATCTAACACCGAGGGAAACTAGGTTGACATGGAGTCGGCCTACGGCGTGGGATGATGAGATGAGAAGGTGCGTCCAACCAACGTGGGATTCGCTTGTTTTATTTTCCGGGGAGAGCAGCGGCGACGGAGGAGCATCGGGCGGCAGGGTTGGAGGAGCGGCAACCACTCAACGTGGGACAAGGCTGGTGGGCAAACCAGTCTTCAGCGGGGGATTTTGATCAACTTGTTTAGAATGATGATGGTTTTCAAGTTTCGAAAATTTTTTTTCCACATTTTATTTACCACTAGAGGGATAGATTTGCGGTTTTATAATTCATCCAAATACTTATTTGATTTGCAACACAATCACACCACATCATCATTAATCACCATCACATATTCACCAAACCAACTCCAATTGAGAATTAATTGCGCGGGGATAGATTTCATCAAACAAATATTTTTAATTTTCTTAACACTTTAGCTGTGAGGGTTTCTTTATTTATCTTATATATGTATGGTATACTAGTTTTCTGGAGGACGGACTACGGCGAACTAATGTGAGCAGCAACCACTCCACGCGGGAGCCTCTACATTTCTTAAAAAATTAATTTATTTGATTTTAGGGCCTAGTTTTTGGTTAAGCTTAGTTTTTCGTATTAGGTTTTCCTTAATTCGGTTTGATCGTACATATCTTTTCTATATTGCGATTTAGCTTTCTTTATCTTACCGATTAGTCTTGTAAAATGAGTTTACCGATTATAACGTCTTGAAAATATTTATATAATTTTTCGAAAAAATTGGACAGATCAATAAATTATTATTTAAAAAAGAAATTCAAGTTTTTTATTTTTAATTGTGACTTGTAGATGGAAACGGGTGGCATCTTCTAGTGGTAAAACTAGCTGTTTCGATATAAAAGACATTAATTAGTCAGAAAGGCCATTGTTTTGCATTTCGAAACAGCGTGTTTTATCACTAGAAGATGACATGGCAAAAACCTAGTGGCATCACGTAGCGATGTGAACATAGAAAAGGATGATCTATGTCAACATTGGAAATAATGTGAGTATGTAATATCAAAGTACGATATCAAAACATTGGGAATATGTAAAATACCGTTTTTGTACAAATTATACATCAACATGCTGAGGAGATGGTCTGCTTGTTATTTTGTGGGTAGATTGAAGGCCCGAGAATTCATTGGAACATAAGTTAAAAAGTGAACGCGAAGAGGTCTGAAAAAAAATTTATTAGGGTTAAAGGTTGTTTTCGAAACAGCAATTTAGTTATCTCTAAATTAACATTCGGGACTGATCAGGAACGAATATTGGGCACTGGGAAGCTCAATCCGAGTAAATTGTTGACATAAATAAACTGACCATATAATAATTTGTTAAAAATAGTTTTTGAAATTTGTAGGTAGTCAGCCCTACGAACACTAGATCATTGGTGCAAGTTGTAATTTTAATTTTTGATTTACAGCGAACATCAAACTTGGCCTCCGGCGTGTTACTCAAGTATTTACGGCCAAATACCTTTGAGTGGAGTTAGATTTTGATTGGTGAGTTTGCCAGATGACTGATTACTTTGACCTTGAGTCGTTGATAAATATTAAGAGAACTTTTACCTTCAAGTAATAGATTATGAAGAAAATATTTGTTGTTCATGAGGAATCTGAGCGGTGAAATAGCCTACTTTAAGTACTCGAATTGATGGGCTTATTTATCTCATAGTTTTCGTTTTGTCCCAAAGATTAAAGACAAGCAGCTAAAATGTTGTGATAACATTAAGGAGAAAATTATCATCGGCATGTGAACAATTAGAGTATTTATAAGAACAGCGAGACTGGGGACTGGTATACTGGCAAATGGAGATAAACGATCGTCTAGAAAATTATATTAACATTTTAGGTTGGTTACAAAATTATTTAATGCGAAAATTATTAAAATTACATGCAAACTTATTCGAGTTGGGTTAGGAAAATTAATTTGACATTTTCACTGAATTGGAAATTTTCAGCCGGTTTAAAGTTAATTTAAATTATAATATTTTGCCGGATTATTTGATTATTTGCTGAGTGAATTAGTTGTTTGTAGTTTGGTCGTTTCCATGCTGATTTGGCAATTATTTGAACTTTCGAATAGCTATCGATTTCAGACCTAAATGGTTTTCTATGTTAGTTCCATAAGTTAGGAAGTACCGAGTCGAGTTTAAAGAACAGCAACGACTTGGAGAAGATTTGTTCTAGCAAAAGCGATCCAACTTGGTAAACTATGGGGGGAAATAAAACAGTAGTCCCCAATACAGGAAGATGGTCCAGAATTGTGAACGCCCTGTGCTCCTAAATTGGAGATACAAGAAAGAAATACAATGTATTTAGTTCCATAAATTGAATGTAGTTCCATAAATGAACCCCCAGAGTACGAATTAGAAACAAACTACCAAATTTTAAGTAAAATAAATCAAAATCTTGTATTTTTATTTAAAGAACTTAATAAAAGCGGAAGCTTTGTATGGCTATTAAAAATTGGTATGTGGAAATTAAAAATCAGTTTATAAATAAAAATAATACAATAAACTGAATAAAAAAGCAATCATTTGGAAACGGTTCTTCTATAAATGTGTTGTACAAAAAACTTCTTCTAATATTCTTCATATTCGAGTTGACCACTTGGACTGTTCATACCTGGTGCAGTAATAATGTTACGCTTTTCGTTTAAAACAAATTCAATGAAATCTGGCCGAATTTCACGTGGAATAACACATTCAGACCATTTTGTACAAACACCTTCGCAACACATCAAATGTTTGGCACATTTTCCATATTTCAATTGAAGATTTGGTTCACGTTGATTACCACATTTTTCACCTTCATCCTTATAGCATACATTGATTTTACATTGGTTTTCATGCCAACCATGCGTACAACTATTTATGTTTGTTGCCTGCTGTTGTAAATGGCCACCGTACCGGTATAAACATCGCATGCTCGAAGCATTACCATGCCTTTGAACGAAATAAAAAAATTCACAAATTAGTTTTGTTCGCATATTATGTTCCACTTCGAATGTATGATGCACTTACATAAGGGCTCCAGCACATAAATTTGTTAATGTCACAACACTTAAAATTACAATCACAGCTACTGATAAATTCATAGTTAAGTATAAATAATAAATTTTTAATACAATAATATATCTTAATTATTAATAATCGACAGATAACTAACAGATAACTGACTATTCGATCGAATTACCATCAATATTTATACCATTTTAAAATGACCAGTAACTAACCGCATATAATTATGTATTCAAATGAAATTCAAGAATTATATCTTATAAAAGGACTCATGCAAATTCCCTTTGACATCTCTAGTCAATCGGAATATTTATGTTTCAAGGCAAATTAAATTATGACCGAGGATATAAAAAAGATGGGATGATAATTAGCTCGAACAGTTTTGTGCGTTTGTGTCTTAAATATATGATTTTTAGAGGTAGGATTTTTGTACACCTTCGATTTATAATCGTATGGGCTAATACAGAAACAAGAGCTAAAATCTATGATTAAAACTAGTCTTTATTGGCCATAACCATACATGACAACGGGCCACACAGTTAACACGAGTGACAAGCGTGAAAACTCTTTAATTGTGTAATCATTACTACTATTATACTTTTATCCAAAAACACGACAGCTAGCCTGAATATTTGCAATATACAGAAAATACCTGATGGTTGGCCCATTAAAACTGTGGAATTTATACCACAATTCGACAATTTCCAAAATCCTGAAAATACATGTTGGATGGCCCAAAAAAACTGTTATGCTACAAATAAAACAATTTACGAAAGTCCACAAAATACATGATGGTTGGTTCATTACTGTGGGAACTATGACACCAATCAAAAACTTCCAAAATCCAGAATAGACTTGAGGTTTGTTCCTTAAAACTGAAATTAATGCCAAAAATCAAAAGTTTAAATTTGAACAAATGCATAATCGTTAGTGCATCAAAACTGTGAAATTTCTGCCCCAATTGCAAATAGGAGTATTACCTTTACTATCAATATTTTGCTGAAGTACATGGGTATCCATGTTTAGGCTATCGCGTTACTTAGAGAATAATAAGTTCTAACCGATACCTTTTAATGGATCAGACCGTCAAATGTGCTGGATTTACTAGTGAATGCATGCTTTGTGTGCCAATTCTAAAACTCGTGTGCATATTCGATTTGAACCAACATTTGTATTCATGCGCCCACTGATGTAAGCCAACCCAAAGGTAAAAGCTCATTTTAGATCAGAATAGTGATTGGCGACTTTAATGTTAGAGCTGACAAAAATAAAACTGACTTATATGTGAAACATAGGTCCGTTCTCCTAACACGACCTAGCAACCGAAAAGGGGAAAGAATGGTGTACTTTGCGATCGTGCACAATCTCATTGTGGCTAGCACATTCTTTCCTCATAAAAATATCTATTTGAAAACATAGACACACCCGAGAAAGACGTCCCGAAGTCAAATTGACCAAGTGTTAATTTCTTAAAGAAGGTCTTAATGGATGACTTAAGACCTTCTTTTATAAATTAACACTTGGTCAATTACTAAGATTTTATCGGTTCTAAATATTATACGAAACATCTCGTGAAGTACATCATGTGATCTTAAATTTCCAACAAGCTTATGACTCAATCCATCGGAATATGTTATGGTTTGCTTTGGGATGTCTGGAATACCTGAATAGCATGTGCGTTTATGTAACATAACAGTAATGAAACCACAATGTTGTATCAAAGTTGAGAACAAGCTATCAGGAATTTTAGCAATTAGCTCTTGTGTACGGCACGATAATGCTCTGTCCCCAATACTCTTTAATTTCATGTTAGAATTTATCTTTCGTAAAAGTGAAAAACCTCAGAACTAATTCTTGTACCTTCCAGGTTGTGTTATAATCAGATGATGGCAACGGTGAATGGCAACGGTGTTAAAGGTTAAAGGTTAAAGGTTAATCGTGACGGTTGAGTACGATAGATGGTTAATGACATTCGAGAGAAGAGTTAAAGGTTAAAGGTTAATCGTGACAGTTGAGTATGATAGATGGTTAATGATATTCGAGAGAAGAGTCATGAGCATGTTATATGGCCCCAAACTCGACGATGACGACACTTACCGAGTTTTATTCAACCACGGGATCAGGAATTTAATGAAAATTTCTTATCTTGTGCATGAAATAAAAGGACAGCGAGTACGCTGGTTTAGCGACCATCTACGACCCAATCCTAAGCGGATGGTGCAGCGATCTCGGAGAGGAGTTTCCCCATTTTTGGAAGGCGCAGAGATCGCTTTCGGTGACGATAGCTTACGGGGATAGTGAACGACTTGACTTCTTCGGATTGTCTAGAACAATACGAAGAACTACCTCGGAATAAATCCTGGCAGATATTCAACCTTCTTATCTATTTTAGTATACGTAAATCAAGGTTTAAGGAAGATTTAGAGACTGAGCAAAACTTGTATAGGAGATAAACTAGGAAAAAACTTCAACAGTATCGCCAGATAAACTACTTCAGCTTCCATGACTCGTAAGTTTGATGGATTATTCCGCCATAGATGAACGTTAGTTGTACAAAAAAGTGAATCGTAAATTTCTATATTTGATTACTGCATGTGGAACTTATTCGAGACACTACAATTCTACTTAAACAAACCATCCCATTTATGTATTGGTAAATAACAATTAATTTGAAAATATCAATGGTTTCTAACTGTGCTAATTTTTAATTTATACTGTATTGTAATTATTATGTAAATTTGTAATATTTATGTTAATTTAACACAATAATTCGATTTAACACGTACAGTGACATCTACAGTATAATAGAAAAACCTCTAAAATTTGCTCTTTCACACGACAAGTATGCCATCTTTGTGTCGTGTACAAAACTATTGAAACACAAATTGACGAAATTTAAAATTTGTCGGTTACATTACGATACGCCATTTATTAAAATTAATATTTAAGTAGATATATTTAATTATGTGAGTTAAACCAATGTAAGATTTATGTAAAACCCATTCGTGCGACCATAAAAGAAAATTTTGTATTTTGATAAGCTTAAAAATAATAAACAAATTAAATAAAAAAAGATAATTTGTTAAAATTGAAATGTAAAGCAAATAATAATAATAAATAAATGTTAATATATATTCTCATGTTTTTCTCTTTTTTTCCATATTTTCCTTTATACACATATACAATGTGCTCGTATGTACAACAGCTTTTTTTTCGTTTTAGTTTTTCACATTTTGCGATATAAAACCAAATTTTCCTAATAAAATTTGTGTGTTTAAACATCGATGTGTGTATCTATGAGGAGATATTAGTTAGAACACCAAAATATTAATATTTGTAATTTATTTAATAAATGTGCACTTGGCGATCGTTGGTGTCTACGTTCAGAGTGTTGTGTGCTTAAAGATTTTTATTTGTTGTTGTTGTGTTAAATGTTTTAGGATTATTTTTGATTTGGTTTTTGGAAAAAGAAAATATTTAAAAGTGAAACCTGTACAATACTATAAACTTTGGTGTGAGGTGTATATGTGTGTGTGTAGATATGTGCTTATATGAGTATGGTGCGGTCAAGAAAACCATACAAAATGTATTTTCCGTTTCTTAAGTAGTTTTTGTCTATAGTGAAAATAAGTTTGGAAATAAAAAATTGTCAGTTTAGTAATTGTATAATCGTGCTTAAGTGTATATTGTATGTGTATCTAATAAAAACTATGTCCGATTTATCAAATGAGCTTTCAACATTTGATGACGATAGCATTCTGAGTAGTATACCAACAGAACAATATCGTGGTACAGTTGTGCGTGAAGATAAATTACCATCAAGATTTATTCGAGTTGTAACCGTTTGTGCGTATCTATTGTGTGTCTCATTTGCCGCCATAATGCTGTCGATGTACTATATATTTATATGGCCATCAACATTGAAACCAGAACCACTTACCAAACAAAATGCCACGACACATCGATAATATTATAATAATCATCATCATCACCACCGCCATCGATTGAAAGGTAAATATTTTCTTTGTGTGTGCTTGCTTAAATATTTTTCGAGAGTTTTTTGTTTTCATCCAGCGTTGTACGATATATCAAATAGTATAATTTTCTAATTATAGTTTTATTTTCGGAAATCTCTATTCAAATAATAGCGCAAAAATTAATAATTTTTTTTATGTGATTGATAGATTGGTTTTTAGTACGTATATATTGTATAAGTATAAGCATATAGTTTTGCAAAAAAAAAAAAACACACACACATTCACGAGTCACTAATCTTAATTACAATATACTCTCGTCATATATACTCTAAACGTCTTAATGATCGGCGGGATTTCCGATTTTGTTTATGTTCTGTAATAAAAATCTGATTAAAAATCAGTATACGTTCTCAATGACGTTATACGAGCTTAGTGAATTTTTTTGCATATTTCGCATAATATTTGCGGGAGATAAGATCGGCAAGATCAAGTGAAACGTTTCGGTTCTTAAAGAATTCCAAAAATAAAAATTATGTCGTCTGACTCAACGTTTTGGTGAAACTAAAACAGATATCGTATCAATCGTCAAAAATTTGGCGTTAATTTTTTTTTTATGATAATAAATAATTCAAGTGTAAATAATTTTCTTTGGGTTATGAAGATGTTTGATGGAAAATTTTATCGCATATACAGTTTTTGTTTGTTGGTGTATGAAAGGTTTAGTTTTGTCCAGTTTTAAGAAATGATGTAATTGTAATATAGACAAAGTGAAGCTTATATGATCTGCTTTAGTTTTAATCAATACTTCACACTATCGAGATCTTAAAAATCCTAGACAGCACAGCTGGTTTATAGATAAAGGCAGCATTAAATGGTCTCAAAAGCCAGTAACCAAATGTTTTGTTTAAGACTCATTTATTTTAATGCCAAATGAAGGAAAGAATCATTGTTCTGGATCAACTGATGGTATCGGATGTTGTCCTTAGGTAATCATCTCCTTTTAAAAGTTGTGACTTTCTTGAAGATTCTCAATGTTTTCAATCAAAATTTAAGCAATCAATAGCAGCCTCCTTTCAAACTCAGGCAGTGTTTTATCCTGGCCCATTAAATAATTAATATTTTTACTCTACATTTAGGTGCCCACACGCTTCGTTGTACACTACGCAAAGAGTAGCCATCAAAATCAGTCTTCCAGAACTTATGGTGTTAATTGACCTAGTATTAGTCTAAAACTTCTACTGCAGCATAACATTTTTTGAAAATGGAAATCGCGAGATATTCAATGAATATGGTAAAGTGTGATTTTCTAAACTAATTGTACCATCCAATATAGGATCTGTGTCGTAATCCAAACAAAAATGTCCGAAAGTAAATATTTACAAGCCGCAAACATCTAAAAATTTAGCAAAATGCCAATGGGACCAAATCGAATTATTCATATTGGCATACCAAACTGTTTGAATTCGACTTAGCATGACCACTTTGATATCTTACTCCTCCTTTTGCTTACACAGACCACATTTGGAGAGACCCAAAGCAAACATTTTCCCCCACACAAATGTTTCCGAGCAGCTTAGTCTTTAAGTATATTACAACTCACCAATATAGTTATGTGAAGTATATTGACCATTTATAGGGTCCTTTTTTGTTGTTGTACACCACTATCCTTCTTCTTACATCCACAAAAGAAACTATTTGCGTTTATAAAGCCATATGACCAATTACTTCGGCTATTATATCGTCCTTTGATCTGGAAAAGTTCTCGAGAACATGATATACTAAAAAAGATTTTCAATCATCGCATTTGACCACTGCGGCCCATATTGTTCCTAAATTGCTGATCGGGTTTCTGTCCAGGTTTTCGTAGAATAAGTCGCTATACTCTAATTAGTGGCATCAAAATTCTTAATTTCGTCATTGAACAGAACTCGGTAACTGACGCCATTTTCGCTTCTTAATTTTCTGCTATAAACATAATCGTATCATAGATTCATATCATGCGGAGGTGCAGGTATTGAAAATTGGGTTGAAACTTTTTTGGGATGATTGCTAAACACCTACCTGTCGGTACGCTGACCCGAACGGTCTTTTCGAAATAAAGTGTAATCATCAAGCTTAAAATGTTGACTAGTGCATTGTTTAAATTTTAACAAGGTTGTTTAAATGTCAATTGGATAGAATGGGATGCCTTTAAAAAATCGCTATCTAAAAATCAGTTAAAAAACAGCATGTTAAAATAAGAATCGAACTAGTTAGACTCATATTACCATGACGAGCCCATATCGGACTGTTTACCAGAGATAAAATCACTTAATGGTGCGAAATACAGTAAAAAGGTCACAAGCATATCACTAATACTTTTCCGTTACCAATCCATTTTATTCTTGGTACAACTCAGCTCGTCTTCAAACCAGTATGTCATATTAAACCAATGTATAAATGTAACTGAAATCATATTCACTTGTTACGCTTCTCTTGCATAGCTCCGGCTTATAGTAATTCACCGCACTTTATAACCACGATTTTTGTGCGCGTGAATATATAATTGTCATTTAAAATATAAAGTCGATTTATCGTGTACACATGGCTTTATGTCTTGTCTGCCATAGGTTTTATCAAATCAATTTACACAAAATTGTTTACCGAATGTCGATAATCTCATAAAATGTGCATAACGAATCCATAGAAACGATCACAAAGTGAAAAAAATAAAAATTTCCAATGAAAACAAAAAGTAAAAGTTTAATGGCAGGGGGACAATGTCCAAGAGCCAAACCCACAAATCAATTTATTAGATTATGAATTTTTTGATTTCCCATTTGGATATTTATGTAATCCACATCCAAGGTACAACAATTTATTTATAACGTTGTCCTTATTTATTGGCCATTTTGCTATAGTTGCGTGATTAGAATGAACGTGATTAGAATGTACAAGTCAACAAACAAAATTATTGTACAAGTCAACAAACAAAAAAATATATTGGCACACATCCCACCTAACCCAGTCCCGGTGCAATAAATTAATGTTTCATAATTGTTTACAGTTTATTCGATTTAATTACTGCGTTGAGAATTGACCATACCTCTGCGTGCATGAGTGGCTGTAGGTATATAGATTTTAAATTGTTGTTCTTTTTGGTTGTCAAATTGAAAAATTTAAGCACATTTTAAAGTCATAAAACATTTTAAATTATTGGGTGTGGTTTACAAATTTAAGAACTTTATTAAGGTCATCTTTGTGAAAGATGTCAGTATCACGGACCGTATATTTAATTCAAACTGTCGAGTGAGCAATGAAATATATCTTCGTTAAGTTGTTATTGATCTTCTGTGCCATATTATGCAAGATTCACTTGCCTCTGGTTGTCTGTTTATTTCAATGACTTGGAATTAAAGATAGCCTAATTTCTTTAGGAGCTTAATTTTTTCATCTATGATACTTGATAATAGGACTTGGGATCCAGGATCCTAATTTAACCAGAAGGTTATAAAGTAACTTTTTCCTAAGTTTTAATCAAGCGTAAATGAATTCATTTCGTTCCATGGAATATATCAGTTTATCACAGGCTATAGCGATTTGTTAAGCCAGATTTAGTGTTTTATTTCAAGTTTAGGTATAGTACAGCGATGTAGAAAAAATGGAGTTTGTATTTATTTAAGAAGGGTTGGATTTTTTTTTAAAACTGAGTTAAAATATTTCACATGTTCATCAGATTTTAAATGTCGTGCGGCTTAGAATAGCATGGTAAAAAATGCCGCGGAAACAATTGCAATGGTGAAAAATGCAATTTAAAAAACAAATTCAACTAAAGCTGGAATACAAAATTTGAAGTACTTTGAACATGTGGGTTTAAGAATTCAATGTTTGCCTTACAATTGATGTCTTCGATTTGCCTTGCTATTTTATTTGTATCTGTGATTCAATATAAGAAGAACCTACAACAAAATTGCAGCATAATGAGCGGCATCACAATAATCGTAACCCTTTATACTGATGTTATTTGCGTCGCTTGGCCACTATGCATTTTCTAAACGTCTCAATTTACTTTCAGTCACACAAGCTCTATTAACACAACTTGAAGATCCACCTTGGTCTTATCAGACCCCGCAGCTCTAACCACTGCGTCAACTTATATATTTTTTAAGATCATTTATCGAAGTCTGGCATTTTCATTTTCGCAACACGTCCGATAATTTTAAATTAATTAGAGTAGTATGCTAAATCTTAAGTAAGTACTTAAGTATATTATTAAAGCATTAAGAAAAAATACATATAAAATAAAATAAAATACGACTTTTAACATAAACACTTAACTTACTTTAAGTTCTCACGTTATTTGTTTATACTACATCGAAAAATCACTTAACTGAATTATTTACTTTTGCAAAATTGATATAACGGTTATTTATTTATAATTGCTTATGGAAAAATAATATAATTGCTGCTATAAAATTTCTAATATGCAAATGAAATTTATTGAAAATACTTATAGTCACTTAAGTTTTTTTCAAAAATCAAAATGAAGGCTTTGCAGTTAAGTGTTTTTATTTTCAAAATATCATTACTTGATGAAAATTAAAACGAACAATAATAATGTTTGGCAAGATAAGGTGGTTATGTTGAATTGCTACAAACAAACTTTTCATTGGATGTCCAGTTAAGTCATGTTTGACCATCCTTGTCAAGATTTTGCTAACAGGCAACCAAAATATTCCCAATTGACACGTCTAAATAAATATGGGGACCTTGTCCAAAGATCCTTTATTATCATGTCCGCCTACAGATTTTGAGGTGAAGACGATGATCGTTCGATGTCAAGTTGTCTTTTACAACTCAATCGGTTACTTTCGTCAGCAAGCCAGCAAATTGTAGCATCAAAGAATAATTTACTGTAGTAGCAATAAATGTTTGAAACATTGCTAGGCAGCGAGTTTAGTTTTTGCCTTCATTGGTTTTCATTCAATTTACTTTTTAGAGTTTTTTAGGTTGGGAACATTCGGCAAAGTTTCAAGTACCTGTGTTTGCAAGACTGCATTTTTTAATGCCTAAATATTCAGCTTCAGGTTTCTTTAGAGTTTCCACTAGTTCGACCGATTCATGTAGATGAACCGTTCATTTATTTAATCATTTATTCACCACAGCATCCTTGATTTGTCGTAGTAGGCAGCTAAACAAAGGTTGGATCGCTGGGCTGCCTCCTAAAAAATTGACACAGAATCACATTGGGTTCGGAATGTCTTACGAGGGTGTGTTCATATTTTCGAGTGAATGTTTTTATGAGGAAAGAATGTGCTAGCCACAATGAGGTTATGCGCAATCACAAAGTACATCGTTCTTTCCCGATTATCGGTCACTAGATAGTGTCAAGGGCCTATGTTTTCACATAAGTCAGTCTGATTTTTGCCAGCTCTACCTTACAGAGGTATGATGACCAGAAGCATCAATATGCTAATGCTGTGTGCCTTAATCGACTTTTCAAACTAAACTTTTCAAATTGTTCAAGCTTCCGCTATTGCCTCATAGGTGGTAGCTGAAAAGTAGTCGATTAAGGTACACAGCATTAGTATCTAATATTTAACAGTTCGGGCCAATCACAAGAGAGCCATTTTTCTCAATGATGACGGAAAAACCTTTTGAAAGTCTACAGTCTACGCAGAAATTATTTGAACATGATTTGAATGGTTTAGACCAATTACCATATTCATCAAACTTTGCAATTTTGAACTATTAACTATTATACTGTCACTGTATAGTTCTTTTTTAACTGAGCTTTCTTAAGGATTCAGACAAAAGTTATTAGATTTTTCGTAGTAAAATATTATCTACATTCTATCATATAATCCATTTTATATAGTCTACTAAATATTTAGATAATCAACTAGAAAAAACCTGACATTTATCACTTTTCGCTATCATTATATACCAGCAACATCTTTAATATTTTCTAAATCACATCATCGAACTCGTTTATACCACATTAAGCTAAACCAAGCAACTAAATAATATGTTTAAAAAGATTTTGGAAAAATTCTTTGGTTTATCCGTTATACAGGGTGTGCCATTTAAATTGAGACGGTCAAATCATTTGAAAACGCATGTTGCTATAGAATAATATTCTATAAGAAAGAATTAATCGGTTTTATCGGAGGGCCAACATTCCAACACAATTTCCTATAAAGACCATGAATGACTGGATATATAAAACGTTCAATCGTTAAAATGGATAAGACTTACATTTCGATATACTAGCTCGTGTTTAGATTGCTTATTACATTGTATCAATTAAAATGTCTCACTCTGTATATCATGTTTCTCTATAGTCTGTCGTTAATAAAATCGAAAAACAAAATAAACAAAATTGGAAAATATCTAAATAAGAAAATATTTACTAACTGTAAAGAATGAAAATTCTGAGACAATATATGTACTAACATATGGGAAATCATATTTACCCATTTTCATTTTTCGTACAATTTTTTTGCATGTGTGAGTGTAGTTTTATTCACCTCGCGTGATGGAAAACATTTTCTCTTTTAAATATTGTAAATTTTCTCTTCTGTCATCTAAAATATTGGTACAATTCATCGCCTTTTGGTTTTTTGGGCTGTCGATAGATAGTACATTTATGACATATAGATAATATCGTAATTACTTACTGCTTATAGTTTCGACAAATAAATTTGTGTCTGACTGGGGCCTTTTTGATTGTTTTAATTGCTTAAGCAACTTTCAATCATTGTCAATATTCTGGAATGTGTCTTTTTAGTATCTCAGTATAAAAACTAGTCTCTGTTGGCATATTAAAGTGTGTCCTTTATTTAAAGATGTTACACTGGTTTTGGTATCCTAAGCTGTTTTTTATATTATAATAAATGCCCCCCGGCTACAGGGGAATTTAATTTCTCTTTATAGTTGCGTTTGTTTGTTTATTTTGAATCACGCACATTACACCAATAATTTTGGAATGTGTGCTAAGTATCAATAATTTGCACATTTATTCGAATCAATTAAATTATTTGATTTGTTTATTTTGATATTTCAGTAAACATTAAGAGAAACGTGCTGCTAAATTACCCATGAGTGTGATATATATGATCATTAGCGTTCGGTCAAATTCTAGTGATTTTTCTGATTATTTCACATACGCAAATTCATGAGCGGTTAATTTTTTTAATAATATCCCAATTTATAGGTATACTGAAGTTTATATATCACCAACTTTGGATTCACTTTTTCAAATTCTGCAACCAAAAAAAAACGTAATTCCGGTATCTTAGTCAATTTACAGTAACAGCGGTCCCACCTTTGTTAAAAGAAATTAGTTCCATCAGCCCAAAAACCACACCATGTAGAAAATTGACACCGCAATTGAAAGAATTTTCAATTTTAATCAGAATTTTGCATGCCAATATAGCATATGAACCGAGCTTTAGGGTTATTGGTGTAAGGTGTAACTAATTCAGGTAATCAGTTAAAACAATTGTTCACAAACGGTTGGATTATATTTGTCAAGTTACCATCCAAAGCCATAAAATTATCCAGTGTGCGGATTAATATAGGACCATTGGCTAACAATTTAACTTGCTGACAGGTTCTTTGATCGTTTACTTCTATTATAGATTAAATCAATTTAATGGCGATATGCGATAGTTCTGTTAAATTTTTAAATATGTTGTGGATATTCGAGGTTCGTGCATGATACCGACTGATCTAAATATCGACTTAAAGAAATTACTCAAAATGACCAAATGACTATTTTCTTTGGGTTGCACTGGTTAAAAGATAGTGTTCTGTTGAATCGATAGCTACTACCACAAAGCGTTTATGAAAACCACTTTACTACCTCTGCATTAACAAAACAAAATACTTGAGACGCGGAATAAATTTTTATTTTCTATCGGTCAAAAAATACATCGAATTCCTTACATATTTACAATGCTTCGAATACTTTTACCATCTTTCATCAAATCGAACGCTTCGTTAATATTATCGAGGCACATTGTGTTCGTAATAAACTCGTCGACCATAATTTTACCACACATATAATCTTCTACTAAACCTGGCACATCTTCACATTTATATCCACCAAAAACTGACCCCTTCCATTCACGACCCATAACCAATTGTAATGGACTAGTAAAAATTTCATGACCGGCAATACCGACAAGTACGGATACACCAACCCCAACTGCAGTTGATTCCAGTGCTGCTCGCGATGTTTCCGCATTTCCAGCACATTCAAACGTAAAATCAAGACCACCGTCGGTCATTTCGGCCAAAACTTCTTGAATCGGTGCCGTTTGATCGGCTGGATTGATAAATTCAGTTACACCGAATTGTTTTGCAACTTCGAATTTATCGGGATTAGTATCGATACCAATGATGCGACCGGCTCCAGAGTTTCTACATCCCATGGCACATGCTAGACCAACACCACCAAGACCCCAAATAGCACAGCTACTACATTTTTCAACTTTAGCCGTATTTACAGCCGCCCCATAACCCGTCGAAATTCCACAACCAATCAAACAGATTTTATCGAGTGGTGCCTTTTTGTTCACCTTGGCTAATGAAATATCTGGGACGACCGTATACTCGCTAAATGTTGACGTTCCCATAAAATGGTAAATTTGTTTACCCTTGCACGTGAACCGCGATGTACAATCATACAAAACACCAGTTAGTTCTTTTAAGTCAAATGCGCCAGATTTTTCGCATAAATTTGTTTTGTTACTTTTACAATAGCGACATTCACCACATGTGGACACATATGTTGGTATGACATGGTCACCAACTTTAAATTTTGTTACACCTTCACCAACACTTTCAACGACACCGGCACCTTCGTGGCCAAGAATTGTGGGGAAAATACCTTCCCATACACCAAATAGAATACTGTAATCCGAATGGCAAACACCGGTCGAATGAATTTTAATACGAACTTCATGTTCATGCGGTGGCTGAACTTCGATCGTTTCGATGACTAGGGGCTGATTAACTGCCCAGGCGACGGCAGCACGACATGTTATAACCTTGAAATCAAAAAAAATTTATCAAACCGCTTTATCGATTGCTAAATACAAAAAATTAAGTTTGCGGTTAGTATATTACCTTTCCAACGGTGGAAGCCATTGTTTAATTTTTATGTAGAACTGTCGTTAGAAGTGAAAATTAGTATTAATCGTGATAATAAATTAGTATTAATCGTGATAAAACTCCTGGATCAAACCGGGTTTGCCAAGCCTTATGATAAGAGAAAATTGTAATTTATAATGCGCGAGAAAAACGACAAGCTTTTTTATTGTTAGGTTGATCCAATGCCCTCACTAAACGAAATAAGGTTTGTACGCTGAAAAGCTATGTAAAAAACAAAAAAAAAAATACGAATTCAGCCTACTAAGAGATTTATAAAATTAACTTCAGACTACTTTGCACTTTTCGCAATGTAAAACTGACATTCTAATATCGGGTATCCATCGCTGGGAGAGTAGACAAAAAAGTGGGAAAATCGTCTCTATCGGATAAAAATAAAAATATTAATTTATATAGTTCGTACAAATATTTAAATTATATTTCTAAATAAAATTAATTAAGTGCTTTTATATAACCAAAATAACAAAAATCGAATCATCTTAAACTTCAAATAAGCGCTCCGATTATTCCAATGGCGCTTCAACCATCAATTATCAAAGATAATAATTTTTTTTCAAAATCAATTATGTTTTATTTTTATCGCATTAATCTAAGTTTTAACGTACTTTGCTTGACGTGAAAAACTGAAAAAACACTTTATTTGGTTATCAACTGAATTTTAAGGTTATGTTGCCCGAAAAAGTAAAAAGTTCTTCTTCCGTCCGCACGGCGCCGCACTGTTCATTGTGATTGCCTTTGCGTTTTCCCATATAAATTATATGAAAATATTTCATTTTTTACTTTGACAGTTTAAAGAAACGGAGCGGTGCCATGTCATTTAAATTCATGCTTAACGCAACCAACATCAATCAATCAAGTATTGTTAGTACACTTGCCACAATATATAGCCATCTCGTATACCCATGAGCGGATGATTTTTTGGCCAAAACTTAACATATACTTAGGAACATGGGCCAGATCTTGACCGAAACGACAAAAATCTAAAATTGGACAATTGGAGCTTTTAAAATACAGATTTAAAAATATTAAATCTAACTCTTTTTCAGATTACATATTTGCCCGTATCAAGTAAAATATTTCACCCTGTTATATTAATTTTCTTATAGTCTGTCATTAATAAAATCGAAAAACAAAATAAACAAAATTTTGAAATATCTAAATAAGAAAATAATCAAACTGTAAACAATGAAAATTCCGAGACAATATATTATGTACTAACATTTGGAAAATACAATTTTCCGCTTTAATTTTTCGTGCCAATTCTATATATGATTGCGTGTAAATTTATTCACCTCACTTGATGGAAAACATTTTCTCTTTTAATATTTTGAAATCTTCTCTTTTTTCATCTAAAATGTTGGTACAATGCATCGCAATTTGTTGTTTTTGTGGCTATTTGATGGATAGAAAATATCGAAGTTGGTGATTGGTTGGGATTTCGTAAGAAAATGTTAAACAAGAAAACATAAGAAAATGTTGACACTTTAAGAAATCGAAATACAATTTTAGCGATAGAACGACCCTACTTAGGACTTAAACAAAAATAAGGTGAGTTAATACCTCCTACTCTTTATTGATGTCTTATTAATTTTCATTAATTATATTTTTTATGATTCCTATAGGTCTACCTACATTTAACAATTGGCAGATGTCGAAAATCTTGTGACTTTATTTTAGTTCAGAATTTAGATGATTTTCAATTGGTTTGGATTCTAAGCTATAGTTCTCTTTTAGGGTGAGTGGCAATTTTCTGTCGTGTAAAAATTAGTGTTCCTATTAAAACATAGGCATTAAGCCGTAAACAAACATTAGGAACATAAGATAATAAGCGTTAAGTGTCTTTAAGAAAAGACGATCGCAATTTTTGCAACATCGGTTCAACCTTTGTACCGATTATATTTTATTTAAATCGAATTACTATTGAGGTTTTAGTCTTTGCTAAGAAAACCCCAATTTTTTTTAGCTCTACAATTGTCGAGCCAAAAAATTTAAATTTTTTGCATCTCTCCAAAGCTTGAAGCCGGTTTCATAGAAAAATTCTGCAGAATTGTTCAGTAATATTTCTTCGGCAAAACATGACGGAATTAAATATTTTTTATGTTTTTTAGTAATTTTTTAGTAATAAATAATAAAATTCAATTTTAAGTTGGTATACACTTTCGGAATTTACTAAAAAAGATAAACAATTTTTAATTCCGTCATGTTTTGCCGAAGAAATATTACTGAAAAAATTAAGTAGAATTTTTCTATGAAAGCGGCTTCAAAGCGGCATGATAAAGGCATAAAATGTAGATATGATAGCTTCCTTTGATCTTGCTGAAATTACTTATTGCCAAATAGCTGCGACTAGTTGTTTCCAATGATACGAAAAAAAATGATTTGATTTTGACAGATATTATAGTGTAAACATAAAAAACGATAGTCATCTTTTTCTATCATCGCCTACCATCATCTTTTTGAAAAATAGAAACGTTTCTATTTTCATCATACTTTTGTTTTTCATCATTGACGCAACTGGCATAAATGTAAAAACCAAGGAGGCAGTGTGTAATTTGAATAAAAAGACGGGAAAGTGAAGTTCTGGATACTGAATACACTGTATTTTCTTTTTTTTTATCCTGTATCGGTATTTTTTAATGCCTACTACATTTAATCACAATGAAACTAGACCGATCAGTTCGAATCAGATGCGCAGAATGTTATAGTAATATAAATATATAGTAATATACATTTTAAATAAATGTGAGGGCATTATTTCGATGACAGTGTAAATGCAAATATTTAAAATTCTATCATCTTTTTTCGTTAATTGATTCTTGTCATCTTTTTTGGATAACGAATGATGATAATGTAAACGAACCTTTATCATTTTTGTTTTGCTGTGGCACTTATTATTTTTACCTCGTGTAAAGTCTGGACCAAAGTTTTTGCAAGAAAATTGGGTAGGTTCTAGGCCAATACACATTTTCATCAAAGTTAAAATGAGATTTTTCTTTTTAGCAAACAGCTAGACATGGTAGATGTACCATTCAGCTACATGTTTTTGAGTTCCTTGCATTTCGGAATGAAATATGAATTAGTATACGTGTCTTAAAAGGATCATTTGAGCGAATTCACATATTAACTCTAAATTAAATACAGATGTAGCAATCATTGTAGTTAGCATATCTATGTGCACATCTAAATGATCAAAATAATAAGGTAACCATACTAAAACTAACTAAAATATGTAGTACCTTGGTGAGCAAAATTCAGAAAATATATGGTGGCCCATTACAACAATGAAATTTATGTAACAAATCAAAAATACTCGGGGTTAGTCCATTAAAACTGTCCTTTTTACTGTCATTTTTACTTCCATTAAAGATATTGTCTGGATAACATATTTTCTGGGGATAACTTCCTGAATGGCTTGTACCCCGACAAAATTATGACTCAGGGTTGCGCAAAATGAATGTTGTGGACATAAAACCCTGCGTGAAAAAATATTACTAGCCAATTGTACAACAAATTTCAATTCTCTAAGGTTGAATGTATCTTCAAGAGGGCGTTTAGGTTCCTGGTGAACACCAGTAAATTAAATGTTATCGGAATGACCGACGAATTTAATTAATTCCATAGGAAGATTAATCTAGGACAATTTTAAATGATTTGTTCTATATTTGGGTAAATTGGCGTATGTAACCTAAACAACAGATGCCTTGTATGTAAAGGACGGGTCATCTATATTGGTTTCTTTTTAAATCATAGGCTATGGCAACACTTTTTTCTATGGAAACGCTTTACATTTTGACAGCTCCTATGTCTTATGTTTCGCGACACAAAACAATCACTTTTTTGCTTGAAAAGTGCTTCGAAATATTAAAAACTTATTTTCAAAGTAATTGTTCTGTATCCGAAATCGTACGAATTTTGAAAAGAAATATGGCTCTTGAAAGAGCGCCAACCGTAAACACTGTAATGAAAGTGATGAAAGTTCGTGTGGAGGCTATTGTGCTAACAGAATACTGTGGCTGGGTGCTTGTAGGGCAGAATTCATCAACCTCAACTCAACGCAAATTGGATCAACATTAGTCGCACCAGCCTAAGGAGAATACTGCACAAAGACCTCGGACTAGTCGCCTACAAGGTGACTCAGGCGTTGAAAGTAAATGACCATCTGCTTCGATATTATTTCTTTGCGTGGGCCATAGACCATTTTGATAATGACGTCAATTTTGCCCGAAAATTCATTTATTAAGATGAAGTGCATGTCCATCTCGGGGGCTGTGTAAATAAGCAGAACTGCCGGATTTTGGGTTCTAAACAGCCGCACGTAATTATAGAGAATTATCCACCAAGAGTAACGTTAGGTGTGGATTTTGGAGTGTTGGCATAATTGGCCTTTATAATTGGGAAACAAAAATAAAATTTCCAACAAATATAAGGTATGTTCATTTTAAAAACCAACTTTCAAATGGTCCACGTTTTACAGTGTAAGGACTTCTGATGGCGTAACATAGAAGATAAAACGCGTCTGCGAGCCCCAAACTTATTTTTTTTATTGAATACATATAATCTTTCCAAGAAAGATTCTACAAATCTTTAAATCCAACAATCTAAGAGAGGAGGACATATTAATGAGAACGCAATTTCTCATGGAAGGACATAATTTTTATCTTTGTAATGTGAAGACAGACAATTTTTGTGGATAATCAATCATCTTGTCATTACAAGTTAGAAATGAGTATTTCAAAATCTCTCAAGAGCAAATCAAATAGAAATTGCATTCCTTTTGGCGCTGTTAAACTCAATAAAAGCAGTCACTATAGTTAAACAAGTAATAAGATCGCCTAAAGTGCGATTTTTGTGAAAACCCAAAATGAAAACGTGACAAAAGCCCATACCTTTCATGATAGCTTATATCGTAAAAATTCACTATAAATTCCATTACTTAGGATGAGGTCGAAAACAAAGCAATTGGTTGGTAATTGCAGAGAAGTTTAATCACCTCGCTTAGAAACCGATTGAGAAAATTATACAGAAAATTCTATTTACTGTTAGTATAAATGCCCTCTGGCCACGGGGGCATTTTATTTTTCTTTATAGTTGTGCGAAGTGACGCCTTACATTTTTTCTCTTATACTATCAATTATCATTTGTATTTGTACGCCCGTTTGTTTGTTTATTTTCAATTAAGCAGATTACAGCAAGTATATGTCCGTTGGTGTGATAATTGCTAAGTATCAACAATTTGCCCATTTCGTTTAAATTATTTAATTTGTTTATTTTGATATTTCAGTAAACATTAAGAGAAACGTGCTGCTAAATTACCCCGCATATGAGTTCGATATTTATGATCACTAAGTATAGCGTTCGCTCATATAATTTATTGCGATCATTCCGATTGTCTCACATACACAAATTCATATGCGTTAGATTTATTGCGACGTTTTAATAATATTGCAATGTTGATTCCTATATTCGGTTAGCTTACAGACGCTTAATTTTTTTAGGTTTTGTGTATTTTGATCAGAGTAGATTAGATAAGATTTTAATGGTTCAGTCTAAGAAAATAATTTTATTACCTCGGCATAAAAATAAAACGAAATATTTGAGGCGTGGAAGAAATTTTTATTTATGTGTAGTTGAAAAAATTCTTCGATTTTTTTATAGAATGACCACGCTTCGAATACTTTTACCCTCTTTCATCAAATCGAATGCTTCGTTAATCTTTTCGAGCGACATTGTGTGCGTAATAAATTCATCGACCATGATTTTACCACTCAAATACTCTTCGACTAGAACTGGTACATTTTCACTTTTATAACCACCAAAAACTGCCCCCTTCCATGAACGACCGATTACCAATTGTAATGGACTAGTTGAAATTTCATGACCGGCGATACCGACGAGTACGGATACACCAAAACCAACTGCAGTTGATTCGAGTGCTGCCCGCGATGTTAGTGCATTTCCGGCACATTCAAACGTAAAATCAAGTCCACCGTTGGTCATTTCGGCCAGAACTTGTTGAATCGGTCGCGTATGATCCTTTGGATTGATAAATTCGGTCACACCGAATTGTTTTGCAACTTCAAATTTATCGGGATTAATATCGACACCGATGATACAAGTGGCACCAGAGTTTTTACATCCCATGGCACATGCTAGGCCGACACCTCCAAGACCCCAAATAGCACAGCTACTACCTTTTTCAACTTTAGCCGCATTTACGGCCGCCCCATAACCCGTCGGAATTCCACAACCAATCAAACAGATTTTATCGAGTGGCGCCTTTTCGTTCACTTTGGCCAATGAAATGTCGGGGACAACCGTATACTCGGTAAATGTTGACGTTCCCATAAAATGGAATAGTTGTTTACCCTTGCACGTGAACCGCGATGTACCATCATATAAAACACCAGTGTGGTGAGTTAAATCAAATATGCCCGATTTTTCGCATAAATTTGTTTTGTTACTTTTACAGTAACGACATTCACCACATTCGGCCACATACGTTGGTATAACATGATCACCAACTTTAAATTTTGTTACACCTTCACCAACACTTTCAACAACACCGGCACCTTCATGGCCAAGAACAACAGGGAAAATACCCTTCCATACACCAAATAGAATGCTGGCATCCGAGTGGCAAACACCAGTCGAATGAATTTTAATACGAACTTCATGTGCATGTGGGGGTTCAACTTCGATCGTTTCAATGACAAGGGGCTCATTAACTGCCCAGGCGACGGCAGCACGACATGTAATAACCTTGAAATTGATCAAAATTATTTATCGATTCTTAGATAAAAAAAAAATCAGCGTTGCACTTAATTGTTATTACCTTTCCAACGGTATCGGCCATTATTTAAATTTTTTTTTTCACTTTAGTACACACAACACAAAATCCACAAATTTTATAGAACTCTCGAGTCCGAAGTGAAGATTAGTTTTGATCGTGATACTGTGCAAAGACTAGTACTTATAATGATATACTGGTTCGAACCGGTTTGGCCAAGCCTTATGATAAGAGAAAAGTATAATTTATAATGCGAGAGAAAAATGATGAAAGTTTTTTTTTTTGCTATTAGATTGATTCAATGCCTAAAAATATACGACCCTGAAAATGAATTTTTAAACGATTTGCGTTAGTGGAGGTGTGAAAATGATTATTTTTGCATATGGATGAACAATACGTCAGCAATTTTTTTTTTTATTTGTTTTCATTTTCTGATAAACTGATAATGAAGAGATTTTTGTAAATAAATTTTAGTACATTTGTTTCACGAACTAACTAGCCCACCAACGCTTTTATCGAACCAAAAGGGGATAGTATCGATTAGATATACTAGAATTAAAATCCAAAACGTTCGAATATGGTTCAGCAACACATTCTAAGCCAAATACTACTCTAGGCTCATCATATAAATCTCGCCGAGGCCAAACAATGTGTTTGATCATAACGAATAACGACAGCATTTCGAATCGATAAAGAGAATAATTTAAAATCATGCGCAGAGAATTCTCTTGTTTTGGAATTCAAATTTTTCGATTTTCTTTTTATTCTTTACTTGATGATCGTCGAGTAAATAACATTTGCAAATATTTAGCAATAACAGAACAAGCAACTGTTGGCTTTATTTTTCGAGTGTCAGTTACACAACACCATCATCGAAAAAGTCATTAAACTTGATTAAAAATAGTGGCAAAATGTAGCTTGCGTCAATGATTTATGCGTGGCGTTAACATTTTTTATATTTTCTTTGTGTTGGTTTGTGAAAGTAACGGCAAGGAATCTTTAGACAGATCAGAAGCAATTTATATTTCAATTAATCGAAGGGTAATTTTGTGGGCCCTTGCCTGTCATTATGCCAACATAATGACTTATGAACTCAGAATTTTGAATATTGGTCTACATGGGATGATACTCATATCAGAAACTCTCACAAGCTTTAAACACTTATCATAATTCTTATACATAATAGGTATTGCTACGATTTTTAATTATGCTTACCATAATTGCTACTTCTTTGACAAAAAACTACTCTTCTTAACAGTAAATATACTATAAACAGTAAACAAATTTTGAACTCACAAACGACGTCACTCGAGTAATTTAGAAATTTTAATTGGTCGACTGTATGGCGCTTATGTAATTTAAAACATGACTGCGTAGTACTTAAGACATATTTTAGAAGTTTAAATGTCAGTCGGTTATTTGATTGGATTCCGGTTAAAGCTGACAGAGAAATACAAATAAACAACATCGTTCTAAAATTAATGTTTTTGATAACAGCTAATCTTTCTTTAACCGCTTCTTTAACCCTATAATTCTGATTAACTGATTTCGTAGTGTATAGTCCATAATAATTAGCCAGTAATTATTAAGGAAAGGTACCCACAACCGAATATACACATCTTTGGCTAATCTTTTGTTGCACACTGGTTTTGTCAACACATTTCATGATAACACGTTAAAATCAGCAATGTCCGTTCGATATGAACTGATCATTTGCAAACTGTGTAAATAATTTAGAAATTTTTGTTATTATGTCAGATGAGATAAAATGAAAATTTATACATTTGTTTATAGGCGGTTTTGGTTGGAACATAAATAAATTTAAAGGGGACTCGGCGATATTACTAATCTTAAACTTGTGTATCTGGCAAAATATAGATAATGTACAATCTAAATAAACGCATGATAAAACCTAATGTTCAAGTGGTGATGACGTACAATTCACAATCTGTACTTAAGTATTTCAATAGTGGCAATAAGTATCAACGGTCAGTTCTGAGTTTGCTAATCTCTGCAGGTACTTTAGCACTCTGTTCACACATAATATTTGGAGTTAATTTGTTGAAAATCTTGTTTTGTAATATTTAATTAACTAAATTAATGCAAAGGTTATCAGTATCTTAGTCTTAAAAGATGTTTTACGTAAAAAATTGTTGTTTAATTCTGACCTTGAATTTAAAAATAATATTTACTTAGAGATAATCTTCCGACAAAGTTATGAATGCACATATAAAATGTTTGCCAAAAAATGGCATGTTTGTCAAGTGGAGTCTGATATGATTTTTTTTTTCGTTCTAAGAATTAGACTTGAATAAAAATATATCTAGTATTTTAATGCAAACGAGTCAGCACTTTTGAATTCCTTGCAACCAAAAATATTAAGCTATTTTTGCACATGAAAAACTAAGGAAATCCATAATTATCGGCAAGATGTTACTGTAAATATGGACATTATCGAAAATTAAAAGTCACAACACTTGATCATTTCCAGATTCTCCATTAACATTTTTTAAATTTTGCATTTTTGGTAAAATCAATCGAATTTCCATCAGGTATAAAGAGGTTTTTATTTACTGAAAGCCATCTTGGATGAAACCGGTTATATATTATCGTAATCTCACATTTACAAACAACAGATAGTAACACAATAGAACAGATAATAGATACTAAGACTAAGTAGTCAAAATAAAAATTCTAAAATTTCTGAAAATTCGATATTCTATAAAAGTTACTTTAGTAAGTTAAAAATGTATCGCACTTACAAAACTCAATGGTTTTTAAGTAAATGTCTACCATCATTGGTCCCTACATCTCCGGAATCAACACAGGAGCTGGATGCCATTGTAAACCAGGTGTCTGATGTTTTTAATGAAGCTATTTCAAGTTTATGTCCTCATAGTAGACCAAAGGGTAAACCTCATCCACCATGGTGGTAGAAAGAACTACAAGTAATGCGCTAAAAATGCACTAAACTTATTCCAAGTTTCTCCAACGACCGGATGCCCAATTGACTACAACGGGTAGGGAAACCTTAGAACTTGTTCTGGAAACTTATTTTACGGGTTGTTCCAATTCTCCTCGCGGGGAAAATTATCAACAGGAGAACTATCTTGTTGGCAGTAAACTGTTTCAAGCCTTTCAAGCCAGCAGGTCTGGGTGGCATTATTCCTGCCGATATTAAAAAAAACACTGATTTAACTGTCCCCTGGCTTGATGTGATTTTCAAAAGTAGCCTCGAACTATGTCATATTCCAAAGAAATGGACTGAAGTAAATGCAATTTTTATACCTAAGGCGGGAAAACGCTCTAATTGCAATCCCAAAGACCTTAGGCCTACTAGCGTATCTTCTTTTTTCTTGAAAATTCTAGAAAGATAGATAGAGGCTTACCTCAAAGGCTGAATCGAGCTTGTAAAGCTGTCAAGGTCTCAGCATGCATATTGTAAGGGGAAATCGGTGGAAACTGCGAATATAAGAAATTTTCTTTGGTGACCTTTTGTGATATTGGGGGTGCGTTTAATAATGTCAAACTAGAGGTGATCACAGCTGGATTGATCAAATGCTCAAAGGCAGGGTCATAAAGGCGAATTTAGGTGTATCATCCATCCGTAAATTTGTAAGTAGGAGTACACCGCAAAGTGGTGTATTATCCTCCCTTCCTTGTAATTTGGTCATAAATGATCTGTTACTAAACCTTGAAGGAACTGGGTTTACAGTGATGGCTGATGTGGATGATGTTGCTTTTGGTGCTTTCGGTAAATATTCATGTATCCTTAGAGATGTTATACTTAATGGACCAATTGTTGTGGCGTTAGGGTTAATCCACTGAAGACTGAATTGTCCTTTTTTAGAACCATTGTCCTTTCTATTTTCCTTTTTTTAACCTTCCAGGCTCCAACCCTTAATGGAGTTGTTCTGTAATATCGCAGACAAAGTGAAATTCTTGGGTCTCATTTTGAACAGTAAACTAAGCTGGAAGCCAAATACTCTGAAAAGAGTAAAAACGGCTACGATAGCACTCTACTCCTGTAAAAATGCTATTGGAAGAGGATGGGGGCTTAAGCCTCACATCGTACATTGGCTTCACACTTCTGTAGTTAGACCAGTTCAAATGTATGGATTAACAGTTTGGTGACCCGCCTTAAATACAATGGCGAATCAAAAGTTGCTGGTAAAAGTGCATTGTGTATTAGTGGTACACTTAGGAGTACCTCTACTCAAGCACTGGGGATTCTCTTTCATCTCATCCCTCTGGATATCCTGGCCAAGCATGTTGCTGCAAGTACATCTATAAGGCTTAAATCCATTTCTTTGTGCTCCTGTAACATTATGGGACACTCGTCTATTCTAACGAACAATGACATCCTCAAATCTATCAAATATATCATCCCGACATCATTCCTCGAAGTTAAATTTCTAACTGATATTCCTTCTCGAGAGGACTGGGCAAGTGAAACAGTTTTAAAGTCAGGGTTTATTAACTTCTTTATAGATGGCTCGAAAATTGATGGAAAGGTTGGTGATGTGGTTTTCTGCGAAAAACTAAATGTAAATCTCTTTTTCCGCCTCCCTGAGCATTGTAGTAGTTTTCAAGCAGTGGTTATAGCAATCAAGGAAGCCACAGACTGGATGAAACATCATGTACTATCGATTTTATCGATATTGGCATTTTTGCGGACAGTCAGACTGGTATTAAAAATCTACAATCAGGCTATATCACATCGAAAGTAGCCCGGAGCTGTTTCTCATCTCTTAACGAGATGGCTGAACAGTTCAACATCCATTTTATATGGGTGCCAGAGCATTTCAATATTACGTGGAATATGAAAGCCGATGAACTCGCGCGACAAGGTATCACTTGTCTCATCTGACCATGAAAGGTGGACTTTGAAGTTCCACTTGCTACGTGCAAACTGCTCCTTAAAGATGGAGCTTATAAAATTACAAACAATAGATATTACTAGGCAGATTTGACTTAATCTGGACTTAAAAAGGTCTAATAAGTTAATATATATGAAACGGCGTAATATTAGCACAGTTGTGGGTGTCATTACTGGACACTGTCTTATTGGTAAGCATGCCAGTAGACTTGGCGTTTTCTTTCATGATTACTGTCGAAGATGGAAGGACGAAGAAGAGGGGAAAATAAAACTTCATTTGTTATGCACCTGTCCTAGTCTGTCTCAAAACAGATTTAAGTTTTTGGGATCTCATCTCATCTACGATCTAATGGATCTCAGTAAATTGAGCGTTAGAGATATCTACTGTTTCGTGAGAAGCTTAAATTGGTTTAAGTAAGATAGTGCGGAGTAACAATTTTTGTGGTAAGGCTATGGACCATATGTGTCCATGTCTCGTTCTTTTGGACGGCCACCTCAACTTACCTACCCCACAAAACTCAACCAAGATACTCTTGAAGATCAAATCTTTTCTCTACATCAGGACTTAATTTGATAACAGGTTGGTCAATATTTCGCCTTAGCAGATGTCGCACAAACAATTATCGACTTATTAGAATATAAATCAATTTTTACTTGCGCTTTTAGGAGAAGTTCAGTGCTAAATGTAGTAGCCTTAACTTTACTGACCTCTGAACTTCCCAAAATTATCTAATTTAATCTTATATGGTTCACCACTCATTTCTCTGTTATTAGTTAGTTGGATACTCAATAAGCAATTAATTAATACTATACATCAATCAGCTCTTTGGATACATTAGATGAATAAAGATGATAGAAATTCCACCTGGTTCCAGATCATTGTACATGCCTCAATTCTAGTAAATATAATTAAAGTCAAGGCCATCTAGAACGTAAGTTAAGAATTTTGTTCATTTTAGATGGTCCAACTAAAAGAGTACAACTATGAATTTTAAATATGATAAAAGTCAGAATCCAAGCGACCAATATCTGCCAGCAGGAATGGTCTGGAAACTCTGTAGTATCATCAGTGTTTTACCCTCTAAAACACGTAATAAAAAAGAAGCAAGTCTTAGATTATTTTAACCACCTAGGGAATAAATTCATTGCGGGAGGTGATTATAATGCAAAACATACTCAATGGGGTTCAAGATTGACCACTCCGAAAGGAAAACAACTCTATGAAGCTATGGAGGAACTGTGTTTGGATTATCTATCAGCGGGGCATCCAACATATTTGCCTACGGATAAAATAAAATTCCTGATCATTCAACAATAATTATAACAATGAGTACTGATGCCCTAAAGACTGAAGCAATGAAACGTCTGACAAATAAAACAAAAATATTGATGCAGTGGAAGCATACCTCAGAGATCTAGTGTTTTTGAAAAAGTTATTAGACTTTCTAAAAACATCCAAGAATTAATACAAGAAAAGCGAAAAAAGGCACGGCAGTGGCAGCAGCAAAAACTGCCGATATTAAAGTAGAAACTAAATCGATCAATTAAAACCCTGAACTATTTCAAAACTATTTACGTGAACTCTTGGCAGCAGAGAGAACAAACTACTCCTTATGGAAAGCAACTAAAAGTTTTAAGAGGCCGGCAAACTCGTACCCATTAGACTGCCAAGTGGCAATAGAGTGAGAAGTGATGAAGAAAAAGCCAATGCTTTCGCTGTTCATCTAAAAGGCGTATTCTTAACACGCATGAACAAGTTACGAAACCAAACGGTGGGTTATTTTCAGCCTATAAAGTTCAAGTGGAGAGAAGTAAAGAGCATAATAAAAAACGGCATTAGTTCGAAAAAAGCAGTAGGACGGGAACTTATTACCGGTAAAATGATTAAAGAATTACCAACCATATGCATTAAACTAATAACGTAATATCATCCTCGAAGCAATCATGCAAACTGGTTACATTCCTCAAAAGTGGAAGATATCGCAAATTACAATTCCTGGAAAAGATGCGAAAATATCAAAGCCAAAATATCAAAGCTATTTCAAAAATTGTTACCTATAAGGATACTGAATCCAGTAATAGAAGAACGGCATATCATACCACCTCATCAATTTGATTTCCGAAATCAGCATGGCACTATAGAGCAAGTTCACAGGATTGTCAAAGCAGTCAAACTCACCTTCGAAGAAAAAAATACTGTTCTGCTGTCTTCTTGAATATTGCACAAGCCTTCGACAAAGTTTTAGAGGAATTATATATAAATTTAAAGAACTTTTGCCGAAGCAAAATTCAGAAACCACTGGTATACATTGGGCGAATTACGCGAATTAAAATGCAATCATTTTTTACGACTATTGAGTGTATTCATTAAAGAAAACATTAGTATTTAGTAAATAATATGTATTAAGAAAAATAATTATGCTCTATTTAATTAATTCAAAAATATTATAATAAAAAAATGTCAATATTGATAAATAAATAAATAAATAAATAAATAAATAAATAAATAAATAAATAAATAAAGTATAATGATATTGCATAGGTGTTCCACAAGGTAGTATCTTGGGACCAATTTTATACTTGCTATGTGTTACGGCCACCGTAAGAATATTAACCATGAACGCACCTTAGTTCATATTATTTATTATCGTAAAATATTGTTAGTTAAATAGTGCCATCTATGAACGAGTGGTGGAAGATAAGGAGTAAGCTCCCTGGTATATTCGAAACACCAACATACATGATGACCTAGGTATTTTAACCATTAAAAATACAATTAGAGCCTATAGTTCGAGATATTGTTGAAAACTAAAGACACATCCCCATGCTTTGGCCCGGGACATTCTAAAACATCCGGAATACCTACGACTGAGAAGAGCCGATCCACTTGGACTATTGAATTCATAAATTAAGTTAATAATGTACACTAATAATAAGTAATAACATTGGTTAAAATTTATTAAAACTGCAGTCAGGTTAGTTTGTAAGATTCGCATACACCTAGTTTCTTTTTAGAAAGATTCAAAAATAAGGCCGTAGGCAGTTGGCATAAAAAAAAATCATTTGTCATACGTTCGTAAAAACTATAAATAGGGTGATATAAAAAATCTCGTACATATTGACCATTATTATCAATGACCCTTTGCCATTTTTCGGTTTGCTTTATATTCCATCGGTGTAGAACTTCTGTCGTTTATTGTCGAAAAACTTGGCCAAGTGATTTTCTTCGGTCTCCCAAGTTTAACATCAAGAGAGTTTAGCTGAGAACAGTGGTGTCTCGACTAACGATTGAAACAGACGTGTGTTTTGATCGCTGTAAAAATAAATAAATAATTAAAATAGTTATAGTGTAATTTAAAAAGTACAGAGTGTTTAAAGGTGTAGGATAATAGTTTATAGTTTAGTTTATATTGCATTTAAAGTACAGTGATTGAAATATAAAGAGTGAAATTTTGTGAAAAATGAAAAAAAAAGTTGTCAAAAAACTCAATGTGGTAGCAAGGATGCAAACCATAATTGATTTTTTTGTGTAAATATTGTTTTTTGGTACACTCATGCATTGGGAAAATAACAGAGGAAAAATTTGTATTTATTTAATCATTTATATTAATATTAATAATATTTATATTTATATTAATTTATATATGGTTATATATGTATAGTGTTGGTGAATTGATGTAGTTTGGTTTTGTTTCCAATATGATATCGGTATTGAAAATTCGATATTTTGGTATTGAAAAGGCTTTTTTTATGGACATATTATAAAATAATGATCAATGATCAATTTTTTTGGGTAACAGTTTAACATTTGTACTTAGTGTATTGCTTTGGAAAATTTAGAAAACTTAAATTTACCAAAAAAGCAGCTCAAAATTCAGTTTTATATATGAATCGACTTCATGTTGCGATATCGTTATCCAAAAATTCAATTTATTTTACGTAAATTTAAATTTCTTTTTAATTTAGCTAAATTTGTTTTAATGTCTTCCTATGTGATTGTTGTTGTAAATTGAAAAAAAAATTACCAAAGCAATACACTTACTGTTGAATTTTATACATCTTTAGTTTAGAATGGAATATGTAATATGGATGCGTATTCAATTTTTGTAATGCTTATTTAATATTTGAATTTCGAGTATGATATGAAGTTTCCTGATGCTTTTGGAAGGTCGCGGTTGGAGGTGGGCTGGATTTGTGCTCTATATTGCAATGTAATAGTATGGGTGTCGGTGACGGGGTTGTTTTATCCGTTTACATGCATGGTGTGTCTGGATAGGCGGACATGTGTGTGTATACATGTGCATGTGTATTCTGGCATGTCTGTGTCTATGGTGTTGCATGGGCGTCTACATATGTGTGGTTGTATTCGAGTGGTTAATTTCCTTTCGTTACTGATTGTTTTATGTGAGGGTGCTGTGGGAACTGGCCCGGCGTTGTCCAGGAGGTTTGTTTTTCAGTACAATCCAATCTAATTTTAGGAAAAAGTGTATATAAATTAGATTTTCGGCGATTATATGACGTATTTGTCTTCGTACATTCTAACTCAATCAATCAATCAATCAAGAGAGTTTTGCAGAGACCAAAACAAATGTTAGTCATACGGTGCAAGGTTTGGACTATACGGTGGTTGCATCAAAACTTCCTAACCAACTTCCGTCAATTTGTTCCGAGTCATCAAAGATGTGTGTGGCCGCGCATCGTCATGATGGAACACAGCTCCGTTTCTGTTGGCCAATTCTGGTTGTTTTAATGGATTGCTTCGTTCAAACGGTTGAGTTGTGCACAGAACAGGACCAAATTGATGGTTTCGCCACGTTAGAGCAGCTCATAATGGACAATTCCCTTCTAATCCCAAGCTTGATATTCCCGTATTTCACCCATTTTTCATCGCCAGAAGCATTTCACTGATGTCAATTCGGTTAATCAAATTTCTTTGCTTTAATTTCATGTGACATCTAAACATCGAAGTTTTTTTTTGTAGCTTGCTCTTTTCAAATGATTCCAAACTGTGATGTGGTTGATGTTTAATGCCTCCACTATTTCCTGACAGCTTGCGTGCCGGCCTTGCTCCACCAGTTGCAAAATTTCATCGACTTTCATCTATAAATGTACCAACTACAGCAACACTCGAATATTTGTATTCTCTATCAAATCTCTCTCTTCTATGAAAAAAAAAACTAAAAAATGAAAATATATACAAAACAAAACAAAACAAAAAAGGTTGTATATAAATGATTTTCTCAATTTTCCTTTTTAATTTTCCATAACCACAAGAATAACAAACTGACACGAAATGTGACGTATACCATAATATTATTGTGCCAGCTATAACATTAAACAATAACATTTTTTTTTTATAATGTTTTAAGATAAACTTTAAAGAAAATATACTCAATCTGTGTAGGTGTGTGAGTGTGTGAATAACACGAAATTTATAGTTTTCTATAATTGTGGAAAACTGTTTTTCCAATATACGAAACAATACAATACAAACGTTTGTGAGTGATGGCAATAAAATAATCGTATATTTGTGTACAAAGTGCTTAAAACTACTGTGTGTATCGAGTGACATAATTTTGTGTGAAAAGTGTTTTTCTTTTAAATGAAAATGCATTTTCATTTATCTTGCGTTTTTTGTGATTTTATACAAATCAACTTCATATACAAAATAAGTAAATATACGGTGACAAATCGGAAATTTTCACATTGTGTTTATGGAGTGAAATGGAAATCAGTTTTTTTTCCTCTTTTTTTTATGGCATTTTAATTACATTTTTCCCGTTCGACTTGGAAAATGAAAAACGATTTTATTGATTTAAAATTTTGTTTTTTTTCTATTTAGTATTTCGCTTGTAAAGCTATTAACCTTATTTTGTTCTATTGGTGTTGTTGTACTTCGATTACTTTAGTCATGAATGGTAGTAATGGATTGGGTTTGTGCGAGGTGGTTTGGGGAATGGGTATCCAGATGTCCTATATATAGTCGGTGTATTTTCCGATCGATATGTAATGATGTCAATTAGATAATAAATTGCTTGATTTTTATACATTTTGCATTGAAATAAGGTAACAAACTTGGTTTTGCGGTCGCTCGGGACGTATTTATCGTGTGGCACTGTATTCATGTCTGTTTATATTCAAAATGTATCAAATTATTTTATAAACTAACCTCAATGCGTCGTACTGGCTACAGAGATATAAATAATAAACCAAATTTTCCAATTACAGTCACGAACATTGGGCTTTATTTAATACTTGTTGGTTTGGTTTTGTAGCTTAGTTACGGCATCGCCGAATATTGTGATTGGAATGTATTCATGTTTTATTGTGTACCAGCTGTTGTGGGGCCAACTGCTTTGCCGGAATATAAGGTGGTTGGACTGTGACCAACTAACTTCCAATATATAATGCCTAAGATCACCGTAAAATGGTCAGTTGGTACATCGCAGGCTCACAGCGCAAACGGCACTTGTTTCTTTCGATGGTTATAATTTAGATAGGTAGCTTGATCTTTCTGTTTTGAGCATTCGGAGCTGTGTATAACTGATTCTTTTGACAAGGATCACATTTTTTTGATTCAATCATCTATACCAATAGTTTCTTTGAGCAGGTTTATGGCTCCTTCAAACCATTGATATTTGAAATATATGACCATATTACTCTATACTTCATTAGTTCATATCGGAAAATAAAACAAAATTAAAATAGGTAATAAGCGACATCCCATATCTCTTGTCCATCTAAACTGTATGCCCGTAAATGACATCCGTTTTTGCTTATGGATTATTACTGTACTGAATTAGGTTTGAATTCCTTACCACACTCTTTTTTGGCAGAGATTTCTTGACAGTTGAAAGTTTGAATATTAAAAGGGCAGTTTTAGTACAGATTTAGTATGTATCCTTTATTTTTAGCACACCGTAGTGCGGTTTACACAATATTTCTGCCCAGCGCCTTAGTCTTCAACTAGTTTACCCATAGTTTATATTTGGTTTGCGTAATTAATATCTAGGAACAATTGCCTTCTTATTCTCTCTGGATAATAATGCTGGCTTAATTTAAAATAATGCTGGTCTAAATTAAAACCTAGTTTTTATTACTGCAGGTAGATAAATATGTTACTACAATTAATAATTTTTGATTTAGTACACCGTACTAAAATAAGTAACTTAGATATGTTTTTATTTGAATGTTTTATATCTAGAGAAATTTTAGTACACGACTTTTGGTTTTAACTTCTAAGTCTAATGCAAATATAAGTAATGTAATAATAAAATTATTAAAAATTTACATAATTTATCTAGCTAGGTTCAAACTAAATTTTAATAGACACATTTAGATTATTAGAATGATTAAGTATCGTTTTAGTACAGTGCAATAAAGTAAACCTTACCTTATTAAAGAGTCATCTTAGCCTACAATATCTATGGAAATGTTTGATTCTTGTAATTTTTGGTTTTAGTACACCTGAGTCAAAACAAAGCTCTGGTTGAGTTAAGTAATATCAAAATTAGTAGCCACTTAAGTTATAGTTTAGCATCTTCCCCATTTTATGTTTTTATACACGTTAGCAGTCGAAGTGAAGCTTTAACCCATGTCGTTTACATTTTCTGTTTAGTATTTTTCTACATGTTGCAGTTTAGTACATTGTACTAAAGTTTGTATTGAAACTTAAAACATTTTATCTTTAATTTAATCATTAAAGTATATCAAAGCAAAGTTTTAGTACTATTCATTTTAGTTTACTAAAATGTTAATAAAGAATTTAGTCAATTTTAAGCTCACGGCTTTTATTGGAATGACGTAGTCAAAAAGATAAACTTTTCAAATTTATAAGCTCTTTGCACTTTTTAGATTTTTTATGTCGTTCGTTCTAATAAAATTTTGATTTTATTTTAAAATTAAATATTGATTTAAACTTATATTTGAATATGGTTTGAAAAAATCTTATCATTGACTTAAAAATTAGATATAATTCTCAAATTATTTCATAACAAATTTGATTAGCAGTTGAGGTGCGAAATATTTTAATAATTATAAGTCGTTCAATTTTACAATAAAAAATGAAATTCTAATGGGTAGAATTTTTATCATATACAACTAAGGAAACGTGACTTGGAAGAACTTCACCCGAATTATTAGTTAAAAGGAAAAAAGCTAGATAATAAAATTTTCACTTGAAAATATTACGTGATAGTTACAATATTCGCCTTTAGACTAGGATCATCTCGGTCATCTTAACTATTTATCAATTTTTTAATAGGTATATAGTATTATTATTTTATTGTTATCATTCATGTTATCGCTTTATAGAGTTCTTAAGTGGCACTTTATAATTTGCATCTGACTATATAACACCATATACATGTTTTTCTTCTATTCAGCACCTATACGTCACCACAGTAACTATAATCATTCTTTTTCGATCAATCCCTTTCTTAGTTATGTTGCGGCCACCATTGGCACTTTGGTTTTCGACTTTAAAATTCGACTTTAATATCAGCCTCACCTAAAGCGAAGACATGTTTTTGTACTTTATATTCTAACTTTATTGGTGTTGATAGGCTGCCAAGAATTGGCCGCAATTTGTGTAATTAGGCGTAGACCGGGCCATCTTTGGATATAAAGTAACCAAACGCTCGATGCAATAAATTTGAAATAAAGTAATTTTATTTTGAAAGATGTGACTGTCTTCTCTTGCAGACATTTATCCGTTAATATTACTTGTTTTCGTTGGTTATAAGCCTGTAGCCGTCAATCATAATACGAGGGTATTTTTTTTACATTTTGTGAATTGTTCAGCAACTCTTTAAAATTTAGGCTTGTTTCAGCAATCACTTTATAATTGTTGAGCCAAATATTTGTCCGTCAATTCGTTTGTTTATATTCGCAAACAAGAAATAGTCACTGGAGCTCAATCTGGCGAATATAGTGGATACGAAAGCCAATTTGCTGTATCCAAAAACATGGAGTTTTGCCACGAAACCTACACAAAATGTCCCACGTACATTTCCTTGATGGAAAATAACTTTTTTCTTCGTCAAATCTGGTAGTTTTTCCCATAAACCGTATAGTGAAATTGGTCCAATAAGTCCGAATAATGTATCCGTTTCCGTCTCACTTTTCAAGGTAATCAATGTGGATTAAACCAAAAAATTGCCTTACCTTGTGGACTGAAAAAGCCACCTTTGCCTTCTTCATTCTTTGGACTTTCAATATTTCAAGTTCTTCTTCATTCCTTTAAAATTCTCAGCTCCAAAGTCATGTTGTCATAGACTCTATTAGCACACTCGGGTGAATAACGAGTCACCCTTATGTGCACAGTAAGAAGTGGTACATTTTATGAAGTGCCAATATTGGCCCCTCATCACATTCGGATGTTGTTCGTTTTATTGTCCTGCTGTTCCTCTGTTTACCTTTTCTTTGAATGTGTTTTTGATTAGGAGATAAATGGAAATGAATTCTTGTTTAGGAGGTTTTAGTTCCGCACGTACCGCTACATTTAATTTGGGCAACAAACAAATCTGAGTTTGTTTCATCATTTTGCATACTTTCTGTTTCTTTTGTGTGCCTTAGTCCGTTAGTGTTTATTCGCGAAGGTCATCAATTCAGTAGCTTATACTTTAACCGATAATAGTTTCATTTGAAGTTGACACCACTAAGTAAAAGGGTGCATGACTTAAAATAAGTGATAATTTCGATCATTGAATATGTTTCACCATGTTTGGGGAGTACGCTAGAGTTGACCATTGGAACACGTACAACCCATAAAAATTCAACAAACCGAACTTCCATAAATATTTAATTTATTCGCATAATGCGCATAATTTTGCTTGCTAATATTTTTCGTAATGCCAAATAAAATTCGTTTGGCAATTAGTTCCATGGCCAACATGAATTCTTTTTCTTTTATTTTTTTTCCGTTTTTAATTTAATCGTCGATTAAATTTTTATAAACTAAATTCCAAATTAAATGTTGCAACATTAACAATCGAATTTATTAAATCGTCGAGTCGATAGGGAGAAACGTTAATACGAATCGTTATACGTGAGATGTAAGAATCATGGTTGGAATACTGTATTATGGGCTAATAAATTCAAGAATTTCTGTTGTTTATCGATTGTTTGCTGCTTCGTTCGCCTGACTTTTTGTTTTGGCGAATATAAATTCATATAATTTAAGTTAATCGTTTAGTGGATTAATGAGGTTGTAAAATTTATGGGATATACGTTTTTATTTTTGGGTTTGAGTTATGAAATTTATTTTATCGAAGATGTGCTGGATTTTTTTACGAGGTGGTGAAATTTTATATGATTTCACACCATCCAGTACCAAACCATTTTTGGTAAAGACTATAGCCTCTAACAATCAGAAATGTTCAATGATATTGTTAGTATTCAGGTGCGCGTTGTTCCAGTAATCGCTAGATAGTTGATCTGAAACAAATTTACAATTTTTAAATAGCGGTCTAATTCTGATGACTTCTATAAAAAGCTCTAAAAAGTTGTAAAACATAGTCACAACACCCACGCAAAAAAATGTAAAACAAATGGTTTTAACAAAATTGTCCTGTACTTAGGCCAAAGCACGAATAATGAATTCAGCTTCATTTGGGTTGAAATTCTTGTTTCGAAACACCCCCTCTTCCTAAGTGGTTTCTATCGAAACCCAAATATCACAAACTGCGCTGCTCATTTTGGGTTTGATACTCTGTCAAACTCCATTGAGCGAATCCTTCAGAAATCACCAAATGCTGAAATCGCTGTGGCAGATGATTTCAATGTCCACAATGACAGGTGGTTTCCTTAATCTAAGTCCGTAACACCGGCTGGTGAGCCGGCTGAAATGTTTGCAGCTTTAAACCAACTCACACAACTTGTAGAGCTATGAGGATACCAGATCGGGTCAACGATACGGGTCATTTACTGGATCTGTTTTTAACTTCTCATGCGGATAAATACAGTATCTCCGTCAGTTCTCCTTTGGGCAACTCTGACCATCGGCTTACTTATTACAGTGGAATTTCCAATATCGTGGTCGTGCCAAATGAATGTTCCGCCTAAACGTAGATTATGGCACTATAAAAATGTTCGAATGGTACTCTTGTTTTGCCTTCGGTAATATTGACAATACAGCCATTCTGGTTTAAACTGTCATTCTCACGGGAATGGAACAGTTCATTCCTTCCAGTCTCTCTAAGCCAAATAAAAAAAATCAGGCAATCCTTGGCATAATCATGACTGTAGAACAACAACCGCAAATAAAAAAGCCTCTCACCGCAAATATGTTAAGAACCCGTCAAATGAAAATTTAGCTATATTTAAGGCGGCTAGAAATCTGGCAACGCAAACAGTGTCCCAAGCTAAAAAAAATTATCAAAAAAAAGCTCGAGAAGAGTTGCGGCAGGTCTTAAAGCAGGTCTGATTGCTACCTTTGGTCCTTTGCCCGCAAAGTAGAGGGAAACTTCTTGAACAGTAGGAAATCATCAATAAGAAAAATCTAATCTCTTCGGCCGAAAATTTGCAGCAAACTCTAATTTACCTGATTCTAACTTAACACCCCCGATTCATCGATGCGCAGCATTAGTTTTAGATCTAGAGTTGTCGCTAAAGTCATTGCAAACAATAACACCAACAAGTCAGCCGGTCCGGTTTGTATTCCCCCAATTCAAATATTGCTGTAAATTCCTGTCTAAGCCATTATCATGTCTGTTTCACCGATCTTTGTCTTCTGGTATTTTCCCTTCAATCTGGAAAACTGTGAACACACATCCTGTGCCAAAAAAGGGCAGTAAATCGGACCATTCAAATTATCGCCCAATCGCATCGTCTCGGTGCTTTCTAAAGTACTTGAGACCATAATCAACTTCCAGCTGATGAAATATTTAGAAGCTAATCATCTAATTTCTGATCGTCAGTATGGTTTTCGCGGAGGGCGTTCAGCAGGTGATTCACTGAACAATGGAACAGAAGCATTCACCAATCTGGTGAATCTCAAGTCATTGCACTCGATATCTCAAAAACATTTGATCGCGTATGGCACAAGGGTTTGCTGTGTAAATTGAGGGCAGTTGGCTTTCACGGTTCGTTAATTTTATGGATTGAGAATTTTTTTCTTTGTCGCAAAATCCAAGTGGTGGTGGATGGTGAGACCTTGGCCTCAACAAATAAACAAAGCAGCGATTGGTGCAGCCAAATGTCTTGGATTTCTACGACGATGTAAGTTTTACTTTAATCCATTCGAAAAACTTACAATATATAAGACCTACATAAGACCCAGGTTGGAGTATAATTCTCATATTTGGGCTGGAGCACCGAAAACTCGATCGGGTCCAAAACCGAGCATCTCGAATGATTGAAGACGTAAAATTATTATCTGATCTTGATTCTCTTTCCCATAGGCGTAATATGGGAGCCTTATGTGTGTTTTACAAGTACTTTCATGGTCATTGTTCATCGGAACTTTATGAATTTATGCCTGGCTTGTCAAAGCCCGCGCGTAATTTAAATCGCCTGGTACACCGATACAATCTGGAAATTAAATTCGCGAAGACCAATAAATATAAAAACTCATTTTTTGTTAGGTGTACGCGAATGTGGAATAAACTGAACGACGAGACGTTTCCCTTGGAATACAATTTACAGAGATTCAAACTTAATATCAAAAGTAAACAAGTAGAAGACTGAAAACCTTTATTCCTTTTATTCCTCTCTTATCTTTTTCTCTCCTTGCTAAAACTTCCATATAAAGGATATACATACCTATATCCTAAGTGCTCTGAACATTTATATATAAAAAAAAACTATACAATTAATAACTTTGAAAAGTGGTTAAATTGGCATGATAGAATCTCAACAAAAAGCACCCAATATATTTATACAAATACTGTCGCATTATTCTGCTTTAGTATTTTAAATTTTTCATTGACTAATTTTTAGCTTGAGCCCTGTAATTAAATAACGAAATGATTCAAGTGCATTCGAGCCTGAATATTTACAATCCAAAACATGTTACGATCAAATCAACTGTCGTAATTAAACTCCCGCCTTTTTATTACTTTTATATATTTCTGTACTGATAACAGCATTTCGTACCAATTTTGCTGATACAAAATTTTCCTTTAACGCACGAAAAAAAAATGATTTCCATTTCACCATAGCATTGAATAGAAAAACATAAAAGTTTATTATGCGGAAAAAGCTTCATATCGTCACAACAAAGCTTTTTTTACTGTATAAACTTTTATATTATATATAAATTAAAGTATAACGAACTTTTCCAATGATTTTCATTTATTTATTTTATGTAACACAGTGAAAAATGAAAATTGATTTAGCAAAAGACGGAGAAACCCAAACAAAAAAATATAATAACTTTTAAATGAAATATTCAAAAGCAAGTGTTTCGAATTAAGATAAAAGAAGCTCGAAAAAGAAAATTTTATATAGGACATTGTAAAAATATAAAAAGAGTGGTCGAAAGACGATGAATTATAAAGGTTCAACATATATAACAGAAGAAACAATTAAACTGGCGGGGGACGAGAAAAAGGATCGGCTCTACGAGCCAAAACAAAATCAAAAAGCTATCAAAGTATTAACGGTTGCGGCATATGTGCTTTGCGTATCGTTAGCCGCTATAATGCTTTCGTTTTATTATATCTTCATATGGAATTCATCAACAAAACCGAATATGATTCAATCGAGGACGACCACGTGTGGTTTGTATCAAACAGTTTTTTTTTTAAGTATATTAAAATTTGTATATTTGAGTTGGGTTGAATGTGAAAAAATTCATTATTAAATTTGTGATTTGAATATTTGCCAAGAAATTTTGAAGTGGTTGAAGAATTTCGATTATATACTCGTAAATAGTATATATTTACGGTTTAGGATATAGTCCTTGAAATATTTATATACATACTTCATTGCGATAGCAATATGGTTGAGTTGAAAGACGACTTTAAAAAAGGTACACATATCTCATAGGTTACTTATATAAACAGATGACTTTGTGGTACGAATCCTATTTATTTGAGATAAGATGTCATAATCTCTCCTATGGTTCTTTAATTTTAATCTGGATTTCCCGTTTTTTTTTTCATATCCTACATATCTTAAATTTGTTCAAAGTCATCGAAAATTTATTTATGGTTTTTCGTTTAGCATCGGAGTTAAATCTCTTTACGGAGTTTAATGTCTGACAGCGTTGATAAATTTGACCCTCACTGTTTATTGATTCTGGAAATCTATCGGTGATGTATTCAGTTGCTTTTAACTTGTAACGCGAGAATTAAAGAAGTCTTTAGATTGATAATGAATCAAGTTGATCTAACAGTTTTTTTACTGCCTTTGGCGGTATTTTTGAATCTTTCCTGTCCTAGTACTTTTGACTGCATTCTTTCCAATTTTATTATATTAAAAGCACAAGCGAATCCCCTTAATTGAATGCCGTATGTCCAAATAGATTTAAGTACCATTTTATACACGAAAACCTTACACTCCAGTTTGAATGTTTTCCTATTAACCAGTTCATTTTGACACACTTTAATTTGATTTGTTGACGTTTAGTTTCGATATGTGTTTTCCATGTGAGCCTTCTATCTAAATGTAGGCCGAGATATTTAACGTTTTGGTTTTGTGATAGCATGACATTATTTAATCTCACAGGTGGACAGGTAAGTTTGCGGAGTATGAATGTAATGTGCGCCAATTTACGTTCATTGGCCTTAATTCTCCATTTAGTTAGCCAATTTTCTATTACATCTAAGTGTTCCTGCAGATTTCTTGAAGCTATCGTGGGGTTTTGATGCCTAGAATTGCTGTATCATCCGCAAATGTTGAAACTTTTACGTAATTTGATGTTGGTAGGTCTGCGGTATAGATCAAATATAATATTGGACCCAATACACTGCCTTGTGGAACACCTGCATGAATTTCGTATAGATTGATAGATACGCTATTGCATTTGATCAAAAATTGTTAATGATTTTATGTAACCTTGCCGGTAAGTGTGTTTTAATTTTGTATATAAGGCCTTCATGATACTTTATCGAAAGCATGTGCTATGTCCAAAAACGCTGCAGAGCAGTACTTTTTCTGTTCTAGGGCGTTCCTGATTTCAGATATGACTCTATGAACTTGCTCCATGTTCTTCTCTGAATCCAAATTGATGATCCGGAATGATTTTTTCTCATGTAGAATTGACTTAAGTATCTGAAAGATCATTTTTTCAAATAGCTTTGAGAGTATCGGAAGTAAACTGATTGGACGATATGAGTTTACGTTTGTTTCATCTTTACCGGGTTTTTGGAATCATTATGATTTGTGAAATTTTCCAGGTTTCAGGAAAGTATAGCCCGATTTCATTATGGCATTGAAGATGTACGATTTTTAATTACTTTTCCGCTGATTAGTTCATGTCTAGCTGCTTTTTTTGGATCTATGTTTTCCTTGATTATTTTTTGTACTTGGCTCCTCTTGTATTTAGCTGGCTGAATTTCCAAGGCTTCTGCATCATCAGATAACATTTTAGTGATTCCGATTTGCTCGTTGGATGAAAATACTTTACTAAGATGTTGACCAAATATTATGTTTGTTTTATCTGCATCATTTCTTGCCCAGTTTCCGTCAGGGAGACCAATTGGAGGGCATGATAGTGTAGGTCGTTTCAGGTTACGTGTGGCTTTCCACAAAGATAAATCTGTTGCTTCAGTTGCTGTAAGCCCATTTGGATAATGTTGAACTTCTTCATCGTGTTCTTTTAACAAAGCTATTTTGGAGTAGGTGGCCACTGCCTTGAACACTCTCTGGTTAATGTAGACTTAAATTGAGTCCAATTAGTATGATTCGTCAGGAATCTAGTCGACGATAGTTTAAGAACTTGCATGTTAACAGTTATTAATATCGGTGAATGATCAGAAGACAGCACGTAGCACGTTTCAGCCGTTACAAAATATCTAGATATACCCTTTGTTACACAAAAGTTAAGTAAGTCAGGAATTTTTCGCCTCTCAGTTGACCAGTAGGTTGGGTAGCGAGCCGATATATGATCCAGTTTTTCCTGTTGTATGCATTCCCACAGTTGTCTTCCTTTCGATGACGTTAATCTTGAACCTTATTGGATATGTTTGGCGTTGTAGTCATCTCCTGCAATAAACTTATCTCCCAGAGTTTTGAAGTGATTTGCAAATTGATATATTTTAATCAAATGTTTTGGTGGACCAGAAACTGCAGATACGATACATTTCCCCGTCCATTCCTCGAGGCAGATGCTAGTTGCTTGAATATGCTCCTCACCATATTTTCGGAGTTCATAATGTCTTATTCTATTATTTATTAAGGATAGCAGATCTATCTTGTGGTTTTCCGCTACGATGCTTAGTATCATAAAAAGTATATCCTTTATTTTTGAAATGACTCGTAGTCATAAAATGTGTTTCAGAAATGAGCATAATATCGATGCTCAATAAGGTAATTTTGTACTTTGGTTTGAAAATTTTGAAAATTTGGTTTAGCGCTTGTTGTTCCTATCTTTGCTATGGAGTCATTTTTTTAACTCCTTGTACACTATACACATCCTCCGCAAATTATAGCGGTGTGATTTTCTCCACAATAACAGCATTTTCGAGCCTCTGTTTTACTTTTATCTAGCTCACACTTGCTGGTGTCATGAAGTTTGCCACATATTACACAAACGGCTGGAAGTTTACAATAGTTTCGCGAATGTCCATATTCCTGATAGTTTGTGCCTTGTTTTCCTGCTCAGATTATGTAGACTCGTTGTGATGTTTGGAAATCCTGGCACAAATCATCTGTAGTAAGTGTATAATCGCAGCAAACTCCGTAAGTTTTTAATTCTTGACCAGTCCATTACTGCAGCAATCTTTTCTTTCTGTCTGCAACCAGTCGATCCTGGCCTTACGTGTCAATTCTGTTAATCTGACTTTACTGCTCGCATTTGACTATGATTACCGAAAATTGTTCTCTTCTTGATATAGTTTTATATAGAGGATTGTTCTCTTCTTGATATAGCGTTGTGGTCAACTTCTTTACGATCAAAATTTGACTTTGAATACAATTTGAAATAAACAAGGTATTGCCATTTTGGTCTTGTTTGTACTGGTCATAAATGTACAGTATCTAAAAGTTCCGGTTTTCATATTTTAACCGCTTAAACTCCACTTGTGATTTAGTTGGATTACAAATTCGGAAAATTTCAATGCATCACTTCGCTAAATTTGACAGTTTTAGTTTTTATGGTACTGCGTTAACAATAAATGCGAAGACGAAAATAATTCAAATTGACTTTGAATTCGAGCGTTCTATGATAACTATTTAGTCTCTTTAAAAGATGGCGCTACTAATATTAAATTAATGTTTTGCGCTAAAATAGAATGGATAAAATAAAAAATGAAGTTGGTGGAGAGTGGAGACTACATCTTCGCATAATTTAGTGGCCGATTAACCGTATAATTAAGTGGCCGATTAACCGAGAACTGCGATCACAAAATTTGAAACATTTGTTTAGATTAGAAAAAATGTAATAAATATAATGTATAGATTTTGTGAATTGTTCTCTAGTATTCGAACTTTAAAATGAACACCTCCGTAAAATAAAGAAAGCTCCACAACATTACTATCATAGAAGACTTTTGATATGTTAACTTGACATTACTTATATGAACTTCTTTCTATTTACACATAAAGTTTCTATGAAATTCTAATTGGAACATATCTGTAGCCATCCGCAATGTCTTGTGCCCTTATATGAAATTTTATACATTTTCCAAACCCTAAATAGTATTTCCCGAAAGCCAACCCTCCTATTGAAATATTACCATTCTGCTTATAAAATGAACTAAATCGTACTTTAAACCTTAAGTATGGTAGTCGCGGAAGTTACAGCTCACCAGTTACATCCAGTTCCTCGTCAAATGTTACTATGGCTGTGGGCCAAATCCAAGGTAAATCGTTTGGTAAGGTAAATCAAAGTTTTAGTACACTCTACCTTTGAAATCATGCCCAGTCTGCATTAAATTTATTTTTCCAAAACGGCGTAAAGGGAGAAATTATTTGCTTTACGGGTTAAATAGGTATCAAAACAAAACGTCAAACGCTTATGATCAATTTAATTTGTTGGTGATAAAAATAAATAAATAAATTATATTTATTAAAATAAAAGAATTACATCAACTTACATCGTTTACAATAATTTTCTTTTGTTTTATCAATATATTACGATATGTAATGGCCGGTAACGTTTGATTTAAAAAACAAAACATTCAAAAATAAAGCAACAACAACAATTATCTTTTTATTTTTTTGCCCTCCTTTTTAGTACGGTAAATGAATCTACCCCATACACTGTTAAAAAGTAAGAAAGTAAGTAAAAACAGCATTTACCTTGGATTTGGCCTGCAGCCAATGTTTGTATTTGCAATGATCTCACGATCAATGAGGAGAGCAGGCTATGTTTTGTACTCTAATTTTAGGCTATATCTTCATTGGGATTCGGACGCAGTCAAGCTTAATGCCGCAGTTACCCGTTATACTCAGTCTATCTCAGTCTATCTGTTCAACTGTCAAATAAATCTAGCAATTTAATTTTTTTGTAGATAAAACAAAATTTATTCTATCCTGAATTTTCCAATAAAATATTTTCCTTTTCTTTTTTTGAATATTCAATAAAGAAAATTGAATTTAGTCAAAAAAATAAAAATAAAGCAAAAAAACAATGAAAAGTTTTACAAAAGTCACACACCTACGAAAAAAAAACAGGCTGATAAAACTTTCGATAAAACAACAACAACAACAGCAGAAAAACAAAATTTGGAAAATGAAAAAGGATTTTTATGGTTTTACGACGCGTTGCTTTTTCTTTTGTTTTGTTTCCTTTTATTTTTTTTTGTTCTTGATTTTAAGAACGCATTTTCAATATTAATCATTGACAGATGGAAATTATTTACGAGTATTTATCTCACATTTATCACACAAATTTAGCCGAACAATGCGATATAGAATTAATTCCTCTAAACTACTCACGTTCGTGTGGCTTTATATTTTGTATAATACTATGTACGTGTATTAGGGGTATGAAGGTGTGGTGTGCGATGGTAACATATAATGATGTAATTTAATTTTTGGTTGGTGATTTACATACTATTAAAAACCACCCTGTACTTTTGATGGTGATATTTAATTTTGCACGCACGTTTTATACACCTAATAGATTGGATCAGGTAACGGAAGAATATTTAATCCATAATCCCTCTTATGATACGTGACAGACTTTACACACATTCTAACCGGTTTCAATAAACCAGAAACGTTGATATATATCGAGGGAAGCAGAGTGGAAGCATTAGTAAATTTTCTAATAGTAATGATGACAGTTAACTTAGAGAACCACACTTTCAATTTTACACATATTTTTACGCATATCCAAAATCCAAAATTTATATGAAGACTGGGAAGTGTATGCAAGAAATCCAAAATTTCCAAAATCACGAAAAGCAACCGAAGATGGATAGCCTTGGCAAATTGAACCATAAATCGAATATTTTCGTTAATAATAGCGTCATACGAGGCAGTACTGTATAAAAAAGAACGGATACAAATTTAAGAATTTTTTTTCTGTACTTGATATCTATTTTCCTATTCATATTTCACATGCTGTGCGGAAAATCAACAATTAATTAGAACTGTGAAATATATCAATTCAACGGTTATAGTATCTATCCGTAATTTATTGCTTAGTACTTGAGCTTGTCATACATTGGATAAATTTGATCCATATTTGTATTTTGGAGACATTTTCTTTATGTAGGTGGTTATTAGGTTAATGAAGGTCGATACTGTATGGATGGTAATTTTACTGTGTTGTATTGGAAGAGGCGATTGCTAATTTTGGAAGAAAGACTAAAGATCCACCGATAATTATCATATAACGAACAGTTAAATTCTTCTTGTCTCACGATACGATCCACTGCCTAACTTCTCGTGTTGTGGTCTCTTTTTTACCTGTTTGCCTTTATATTGAACTCCATTTCCAGCAACATTGAACATTTCTATGATGAGTTCTTCTATTTTCCACGGAATACCGCTTTCGCTAGATGCCTACCAAATTGCGCACCCATTAATCAAGTTGAACGTTCCCTCAAAGTCCACGAAGAGTATAGGTACAGCGGTGAGTTCCATTCGTTAGATTGTTCAATTATGATCCAAATTGTATTGATGTGATTCGTACAGCTCCTTCCAGGTCTAAGGCCAGCCTGCTTAATTCGAATTCGAATTCGAATGTTGGTTATAGGTGAGAAACGCTCCAGGATGATCATGGCCATTACTTTCAGTATGCTGTTGAGGAGGAATATTCTTCTCCAATTAATCTTAAGTTGGTGGACGGGTGTTGATTGTTTCGTTATAGTTTCCATCTGGAAATGAGTCATATTCTTCATAGTATCTATGAGGTTATCTTCGAAGAATTCTTTCCACCTGTTTAGCTTTTGATTTTCTGAGATTAGAGTTTAATTTTCTGCATCCCTAATTTGAGATATGTTGGTAAACTTTCCGTTGACTCTTCTGACACTTTGATGTATCGTGTGCATGTTTCAGTTTTCTGCTGCTTCTTCAGCTCGAAGAAGTCCCCAGGGTATTTCGTATTCAGTCACTTCGTGCCATTTTAATTACCTTTGAGCTGTATCTTCTTATTGCCTTCGAATTTCTCCCGAGTTTTGAAGACACAACACAACTCTGTTGCTTAAGTGACATAATACTTCTTTACCTATGGATTGTCGTCATAACTGTATTATCGGTTCCAATTTTTGGGTTTAAATTAGACAATTTTGATGTCATTCCGGTGTGCACTAGATATTGTCTAGTACTATATATATATTCTTTTAGTATTCGTTTCTGTAATCCGATTTGAATTCTGCGAAATTCTAGCTGCTGAATACTGGCCTACCAAGAGAGAGGTTTTCGATTGATTCTACTTTTCCCTCACTTCACTGATGTTCCCAATCGGTAGCCTATTTTTAGAAAACCTCGCATATGGTTGCTTGACTTCTTTGGTGACTTCTTTGAGTTCTTTAACTCTCTTCGTTACAATTAGGGTTAGGTTGATGTCTTAAGCAGAAGGACGTATGCCGTTTTCTACGCCGAAAATTTATTGTAGCTTTCACTTTGCGTATACCTTTCAAATGATTGATTTCATTTCAGAAATTGCCGACCAATTCCACTCTTCTTCCCGAATTCTAGGGAGTCTTTTGGTTCACGAAGCAGGAAAAAGGTCACTTCTGGACCACGGTGACACAATAAACGTATATTGGTTAAATTATCCAATTTCCTAATCGCACATCAAAATTCATTTAATCGTATGATTAATTACGTTTACCTAATTAAATTTAACCTTTCAAATTATGTTAATTGAAATAAACCAAAAAAACATTTCGTGACTCGCACAATTCTATAAGTGAATGTCACGCCACATTATATGTATCATATACGTGACTAATAATTTAGTGTCGCACGATATTATTTCGAAATATAGATAACATGAATAATCAGTTTTTACAGGACATTCCTAGCTTTTTACTAACAATTCTCTCATCCAATTTCTGAATTTTAGTTTTACTGTAACTAAAATCAGGGCAGTAATTGGTTTCGACAATGCTATGAAGTTTTTATTAGTAGGATTTCTTATCTCCTTTAATCAGACCTTCAGAGTTGTGTTTCTGTAGTCCCTTAGATTACAGATGTACGATGGAGTGCTCAAAAACAAATTAAATTGAGCATCAACTTAGCCTCGCTTCTCTTTAATGTCGGTTGCTCTTCTCTTAAAGTTATATTCGGTTCCTCGACGGTGAACCGGCATTCTTTATTAAACCAAATATTTCTGGATTTGATATTTATCATAACGCAGAGAGACTGCTGATGTTTAGCGGTACAGACAACCCACAGGTTCTCAATACCTCTTATAGATCATCAATCACCTCATCATCAGTTTTCGTTTTATGGCATAAATTGCTCAGTTTTGATGTGCTAACTTACATCATGTGTTTTCTGGATTTTGAAAATTTTGGTTTGAGACAAAATTTTGGGCAATTTTAAATATCATGCATTTTTTGAATTTGGGAAGTTTTAAAATTGAAGCAAAAATTGCTTAATTTGGATGGGCATCATTTGTTTTTTGAATTTTGAAAATTTCGATTTGTGGAATAATTTGGTCAATTTGGATGGGCTAGCCATCATGAATTTCCTGGATTTTGAAAATTTTCGTTTCGAGACAAAAAATTGCTCAATTTTAATGTGCAAAATTTTGGGCAATTTAAAATATTATGCTTTATCTGAATTTTGGAAGTTTTAAATTTGAGGCATTAATTGCTCAGTTTGGAACATCATTTGTTTTTTGAATTTTTCGATTTGTGGCATAATTTGGTTAAATTGGATGGGCTAGCCATCATGCATTTCCTGGATATTGATAATTTTCGGTTTGAGGCAAAAATTGCTCAATTTTAATGTGCAAAATTTTGAGTAATTTAAAATATCATGCATCTTCTGAAATTTGGAAGTTTTAAATTTGAGGCATAAATTGCTCAGTTTGGATAGGCTAATAACCATAATTTGTTTTTTGGATTTTGGAAATTTTCGATTTGTGGCATAATTTGGTCAATTTGGATGGATTAGCCATCATGTATTTCCTGGATTTTGAAAATTTTCGTTTCGAGGCAAAAATTTAAATGTGCAAAATTTTGGGCAATTTTAAATATCATGTATTTTCTAAATTTTGGAAGTTTTAAATTTGAGGCATAAATTGCTCAGTTTAGATGGGCTAACCATCATTTGTTTGTTGGATTTTGGAAATTTTCATATTGTGGCATAATTTGGTCAATTTGGATGGATTAGCCATCATGTATTTCCAGGATTTTGAAAATTTTCGTTTCGAGGCAAAAATTGCTCAATTTTAATGTGCAAAATTTTGGGCTATTTTAAATATCATGTATTTTCTGAATTTTGAAAGTTTTAAATTTGAGGCATAAATTGGTCAGTTTGGATGGGCTAACCATCATTTGTTTTTTGGATTTTGGAAATTTTCGATTTGTGGCATAATTTGGTCAATTTGGATGGATTAGCCATCATGTATTTCCTGGATTTTGGAAATTTTCATTTCGAGGCAAAAATTGCTCAATTTTAATGTGCAAAATTTTGGGCTATTTTAAATATCATGCATTTTCTGAATTTTGAAAGTTTTAAATTTGAGGCATAAATTGCTCAGTTTGGATGGGCTAACTAACCATCATTTGTTTTTTGGATTTTGGAAGTTTTCGATTTGTGGCCAAAATTCTAAATTTTGGTAGTTTTAAATGTGAGGCATAAATTGCTCAGTTTGAATGGGCTAACCATCATTTGTTTTTTGGATTTTGGAAATTTTCGATTTGATGCTTAAATTGGTCAGTTTTAATAGGCTATTTCTTGGATTTCGGAAATTTTTGATTTGAGGCAAAATAGCTCAAGTTAGAAGGACCAACTATCATGTATTTTCTAAATTTTAAAAATTTCCGATTTGAGGCTTAACAAGATTTGTTTAGTGGGGTTTCTTATAATCTTCGTTTATCGAACAGAGGAAGCGTAAGCTTCGTTTCCTGTGATTCCTGATTTATACTAAAACTAAAGTAAGTTTAAACTTGACTTGTAATAAAACTCTTCGATGGTTTAGAATATAAAGGGTTATAGGATTTTTCGTTTCTAGGATCAGAACTCTGAATAAATAATTTACACTAATGCATTATTATTTTTTTTGTCTATTTTCAGACAAAATAGTTATTCCCGATGGTCTAGAAAAACTACTAGCCAATGCCAGCGAAATATCGCTAGAAACATTTTTAAAAAATTATTCAATGCGTTTTAAATTGGATCATGAAAAAATCAAAATGATTCAAATCCAGGAGATAAAACATTTTCCACATCTATTCGAACGATTGGAACAAAAACCAGCCGCCATCTTAAATAGTAATAGTAACAACAACAACATGAATAATAATAACAACGAAAATAGTTATGATACATTAGAATCGACTACACCAATTTCGCTTACAGAAACTGACCAGGCACTATCCGACACAACAACATCACCGGGCTCATCACTATTTTTATCCGATTCGCCAGCTATTGTATCGAGATTATCAGCATCATCATTATCGTCGTCACCATCTGGTCTACTACTCAAAAAACTTAAAGAAATCAATCAAAATCAACCGAACCGTAAAGATAAGAAAAATAATAAGGAAATCGATGAAGGTGGTGAAAATGGTGACAAAGATGACGAAGACGATGATAACGATGATGATGATGATGGTGACGATGATGATGACGATGATGATACGGAACAAGAAGATTATTATGAGCCGAGTGGACAAAAAGAGATATCAGTAGAGAAATTGAGTAACAACAATAAAACGATTAAGAATTTCGATTAGTAGAACTTTTATGAAGCGCTATAATAGACAATATAATACAGACACACACGAATTTATTTAATCCGCGCGTACACAAAACTATTTTTATTATTAACCCCCCCTCCTCGTCTGATTAATTTATAGATTTTTAATTTTTTCGATATTATATTATTACTCTATAATAATTATATAGGAACACTAATTTATATATTTATTGCTAATCTATATCTAACAAGCAGGTACATCCACATAAATTTAAAAAAAAAATAATAATACCAAAAATGAAAAGACCAATTTTTAGATAAATTTTATAACAATAAAATTAGAAAATAAAATTAACAAAATTAAATTTTTAAATATTTTTTCACACAAAATATGATCGATTTTTGAATAAAATATTACATTGCAAATCGATATTAATTATATTACAATAAAATACAATAAATATATATAAATATATTATTAAATAAATAATAATTAGATTTAAGTTTAATGTGAAACTAATATTTTATAGTATCGTAGAAATAAATTAGAAAAATATTTAAAATAAAAATTAATTAAGTCAACTTTCAAACCAATGAGAAATTGCACTAAAAATTCAGTCAGCGCCAACTTTTTAAAATGTGAGTAGTAGAATAACTTATAATATCTCAATTTTTGTGTCATGACTAGACAGGAAGAAGGGTACTTAAGGTAAGAAAATTTAATGTTGTAATGCAGGTTTTGTTAAACATGATGGATCGAGCTTTTTTTATTAACTACATAAGAAATACGTCAACCACAGTCCAAATGAACGAATTATTTCATGCACTCGGTAAAAACACCAAACCAGAATTTTTCATAACTGCAACGTTACTTAATTCATTGCCGCACAGCTATGATGGATTAGTTACGGCGGTCGTGGCACGTGATGATGAAGAATTAACACCAGCGATGATTTGTGCTAAAGTAATTGAGAAGTTCAGACGAATAATGGATCGTGATGAAGTGAAGAATGTTTCTGGTGATACGAACGCATTGACGGTGTCAAACTATATTGGTTCACAGAAACCAAAAAGTGTCGTTCTAGGGTCTCTTAGATGGGATGAAATTGGCAGACTGCGAATCGAAATGCAATCATAGGGCGGATTGAGATGTGTAAAGATAAATTAACTAGCACGCTATTTCCGAAAGTGTCTGAAAGTTGATTCAGAGTACTAGATTTGATTTACAGTAATAAATGCGGTCCAATCATCACAATCCGGCTACTATTACGTATTGTATTAATTTGAATTGAAAAAAAATTCTTCAAAGGCTAACCTCTTTACTGGGGTAGTTTGGCGGTATCCAGCCTAGCGATACAACCTTCATTTAGTCGCGTTATACAATAAGCAAAATACACTGTGGTTGTATTCTAAGGATATCATGCACGTTTAAAAATACTTTTCGAGACATGCAGGTGCTCCCCGACCACAGAAGATAAATCACTTGTACTAGCTCACTTTTTCTACAAGTCATTGCTGGTCTTCCGACAATCTTTATTATATCACTTGATAATTTCCTTAGTGCATGGCCAATTCATCTCCATTTCAGTTACTCTATTTCGGTTTCAATGTCCAAACGTTTCGTGCCATAATAAGTTTAATATTCGTCAAAGGCACTTATTTACATGTTTCACACCGATTCAGGAGTAAAATAATCTCAGTAAAATAATAAATACCTATTTTGGCTATGTATGTGACCAAGGTATTCGAATTCGTTTACATTACATTACATTAATCCCCAGTGAAAGCCGTACGTTAGCGGATATGTTATATGTTTTCGCAATGCGCTATCTAATACAATTAGGAACAGCATTGGCTAGATCCCGCATCAAGAGTTGCGAAAGCTTCGGCACCAGAAAAAAATTTAAGAAAAAACGCTAGGGAAGGTGGAGACTCGTTAGCTGTCGACTGGTGCGGGTTGTAAACCAATGCAAAAAACTTGCAAATAGATTGCAGTGGTCGGACGGCTGAAGGACTTTGGTGCTCTTGTAAGACATAGACAACAGAAAACCAGCTACCATTTTCTTGCTGTTAACCTGCTTTTCAATACCACTCCCGAGAAGACCATTGTACCCTTGCAATCCTAGCATAGGCTAAATACCTTAGTGCTATTTCATCCAAATATCAGCAAATCGGTAAGGTTGAAGTTGTAACCAAAACCTGTACCTAAGTCAAACAAATCATTTCGTTGAGAAAAAAATTTTTATTGAACTAAAATGGCACTTTAAGTTTGCCATGACGAAATTAAGTGACTTTTTAATTGCTTAATTTAACTACGCTTCGAATGCTTTTACCTGCATGCATCAAATCGAATGCTTCGTTTATTTTATCGAGTTCCATTGTGTGTGTAATAAATTCATCGACCATGATTTTACCATTTAAATAGTCCTCTACTAGATTTGGAACATTTTCGGTTTTAAAACCACCAAATATTGATCCTTTCCACGTACGGCCGATAATCAATTGAAATGGTTTTGTTTCAATGTCTTGACCGGAAATTCCAATGAGCGTTGCTACCCCATAACCATGAACTGCTGATTCTAGTGATTCTTTAGCGGTCGATGCATTTCCAACACATTCAAATGTATAGTCGAGTCCACCATCGGTCATTTCAAATAAAACTTGTGGCATCGGTTTTTCGTGGTCTTTTGGATTAATGAATTCGGTGACACCAAACTTTTTGGCGACTTCGAACTTATCGGGATTAATATCGATACCAATGATGCGAGCAGCTCCGGCACTTTTACATCCCATCGCGCATGCTAAGCCTACACCACCAAGGCCCCAAATAGCACAACTACTACCCTTTTCAACTTTAGCCGTATTGATTGCAGCTCCATAGCCGGTTGGTACCCCGCATCCTATTAAGCAAACCCGATCAAATTCAGCCTTTTCGTTAATTTTAGCTAGTGATATGTCTGAGACGACCGTATACTCGGAAAACGTGGACAATCCCATAAAATGGAAAATCGATTTTCCTTTACACGAAAATCGAGATGTACCATCCATCATGAAACTGCCTTTGATTGGTCCAAATAATCCCAATTTAGGACATAAATTCGTTTTCTTACTTTTACATGCTCGACAGTCGCCACATTGTGGCACGTATGTAGGTATAACATGATCACCTGGTTTAAATTTTGTTACACCGTCACCAACACTTTCGACCACACCGGCACCTTCATGTCCGAGAATTACGGGAAAAGCACCACCCCAAACAGCAGCAAGTGAACTTGCGTCCGAATGACAAACACCAGATGCATAGATTTTAATACGAACTTCATGGGCACGCGGTGGCTCTACTTCGATTGTTTCGACTACGAGTGGCTGTGCTCGGGCCCAAGCAACGGCAGCACGACATTTAATAACCTTGAAATTGTGTACGACACAAAATTATTAACCGATCAAAATATTATGCCATCACATTCATTCATTCCTACCTTTCCAGCTGTATCAGACATATTTTTGTTTATTATTTATTTTGTACGACCTTCGAGTCTTATATTATAATCAAATTACAAAACCACAGAAATATAATAGTTCGTTGGCAAAAATCAATTTAATACTGAAATGTACCTTTACCCGTCACATACTATAACTTATAAATCAGCTAAGTAAAAACGTGTTGTCATTCTGATTGGTATAGCTTACCAGTGCTACACACACATGATAAGATAAATTTTATTTATTGGTTCTACAGGAGTTAAGTGCAAACTAGGAGGCAGGTCGTTTGCTATTTTTCTTGCTTCTTATCTTATCTTTAATATGTCTTAAAAACAGAATGACTAAACAGGTTATTGAGTACATAAGCAATAAGCACGTAATAATTAATAATAACCGGTTTTTACAGGCCATTGCTGGCTTGTACCGTATCAGTAATACAATCCGGGTCCATCGCCATCGCCGAATACTACATATTAGAGATTGAAGCACGATATATCATATATTCCAAGAATATATGGAGTCCCCCGGACCACAGGTGCCATATATTCATAAGCATGTAGTCGGTATCTAATAAATTGTTTGGTGTAGATTATTATTTCGCTGGACTAGTAACGGACAAAATTAATAATTCCACCACTTAAACACGATTTTATTGAAAATTCATAAAAAAAACATACAATAATTATTACTTAATAATAACTTAAGTACTTTGAGGGATGCAATCGTCATCCGACGCATCACTAAATAAATCTGGGCTACTACAACTCGAATTTCGTACTAATAACGTTTCAGTTGATGATTTTTTTCCAAGTACATCATCGACAAGACTTAGTAGTTGCGATGATATATCACTGGGGTTTTGGCTCAAATTTATCGAGGAATTATTCGTCTGTGCTCGTTGCAATTTTTCTACATTGAATATCGAAACAAAAGTTTTGTCCTGATCGTGTAACTCACTTTCAATGATTTTGAACATTTCATTATTCGATAATGGTCGCACCTGAATGTATCCATCGTTTGTCTGGGTACTTTGATTAGATATTGTAGTCTTATTTGTTATATTTGGCGAATTGTTTACATTTTCACCAGTACTCTGTTTTGAATTTAACCTATTCACAAAAAAATTTTCGTTAACCTCTTCGTCGTTTATGATTTTGATAAACAGTTCCTTAAGTTTAACGTAATCAACATTAAAAACCTGGGCGATTTTTGCAATATTATGTACACTAAGTACAAAAATTTCTTCTTGTGTTGAGCCATTGCCGTCCGGCGACGGTGGAAATTCAAACCCGCCTTCGGCCGGAGAAAACACTAGGCTTACATTTAAATTGTCATCACCCGTTACATTAGATTTGGAGAAATCGTTTTGTTGATCGTAATAATGACGCATTATATGTTGGTTTTTGAAAAAATCTTCCTCGCATTTTTGGTACTGATTTGTACTCAGACCGGAGAACATAGCCTGCGATTGTTGTACACGTTTTTCTTGACTCGTTTCAGCCATATCATTCTGAATAATTTAAATGAGGTTTAGTTACACATTGGACTAGACGATTAACTCGAATAGTAAATAATTACCAAAATATTAGTTTCAAATAATTTAGAATTGTTAAAGTTCATTTTGGAATTTTGATTATTAGTCAAACTGTCAACAATGATCGATATTTAAAAAAAAAATGTGTTAAAAGGAAGATACCCTACCAACCATACTCGAAGATCAATTAAACGTTTGGCTACCAATAAAACACAAAATATAAAGATTGGTTTCCAATTTGATTTATTTAAAAAATTTCTTTGAGGTATTTCACATTTAGGGTTGTATGGAATTTAATTCCGTTTCAGGCACTTAAATGTTAATAATGCTGCGAATACTTTTACCCTCATGCATTAAATGGAATGCTTCATTGATCTTTTCAAGTTCCATTGTATGTGTAACAAATTCATCGATCATCAGCTTACCATTCAAATAGTCTTCGACTAAGAGCGGTACACTGTCACCACTTTTATATCCACCAAAAGCGGTTCCCTTCCAAGTCCGTCCGGTGACCAATTGAAATGGACGTGTTGCAATTTCTTGTCCGGCAGCCGCAACTCCAATGATAACCGAAACACCCCAACCTTTGGCCGCTGATTCGAGGGCAGCTCGCATCGTCATTACATTACCAACACATTCGAACGTATAGTCAAGTCCACCATCGGTTAATTCGACCAAAACTTGTTGAATCGGTTTATCGTAGTCTTTTGGATTAAGGAATTCGGTTACACCGAATTTTCTAGCGATTTCAAATTTATCGGGATTAATATCAATTCCAATGATACGAGTGGCTCCTGCCCGTCTACATCCCATAGCACATGCTAGGCCAACAGCACCAAGGCCCCAAATACCACAGCTACTGCCTTCTTCAACTTTGGCCGTGTTTAATGCGGCACCATACCCGGTTGGAATTCCACATCCCAACAAGCAAATACGATCGAATGGCGCCTTTTCGTTTACTTTCGCTAGAGAGATGTCAGCGACAACCGTGTACTCGGTGAAGGTTGATGTTCCCATAAAATGGAAAAGAGGTTTGCCGTTGCATGAAAAACGAGAAGTACCATCGGGCATAAGTCCACGTCCTTGAGTTAAACGAATTTTTTGACATAAATTCGTTTTTGTGTTTTTACAGAAACGACATTCACCACATTGTGGGACATAAGTTGGAACTACATGATCTCCGGGCTTAAATTTTGTTACACCTTCACCAACACTTTCAACTACACCGGCACCTTCGTGACCGAGAACTACGGGGAAAATACCTTCCGGGTCTAACCCGTCGAGGGTGTACGCATCTGTATGGCAAACGCCGGTAGCATGAATTTTGATACGAACTTCATGTGCTCGCGGTGGCTCAACTTCGATCGTTTCGATAACAAGCGGCTGTTTTTCGGCCCAAGCAACTGCAGCACGACATTTTATGACCTTGAAATAAATAAATTCAGGATTTTATAATGCCAAATAAAAATTTAACAACTCTTACTTTACCAGCGGTATCGGACATGATTTATATTTAAATCCGGCTGAATTATATATGTTAAATTTGTGTAATTTATAGGTTTTTGATCGGTAATCGCTAGTCACTAATAAATCGCCAGATGCGTGTGCAAAGTACAACTTACAAGTGAATGGAATTGAAGTTTTATCAAAATTTGGTAATTGTCATCGGAGCTATTAAAGTATAGATGGCAGAAACATCGGTGCGGCATAGTCAGCAAATATTTATGCGAGTGTACTCGTTGCAAGCAATAAACAAACCCAAAATTCATCTGTCAAATAAACACAAACACAACACTGCAACAAGCCGATGAAATTTTTTTTGCATCTGCGATTAAAAACGTAAAAATATTTAAAAAAATCTATTAGTGGTAATAATTTAGTTTCACTATGCAACAATCGAACGATGAAAATTTACAAGAAGATGATCGTCCTTCGAATACGCTCGAACTATTCACGGAATTGGATGAGGTATGTGCGATGATAAAAAATCTGGCGGTGATTCATTGCGATAGCTTCGAGAAGAATTACGAAAAGTATTCAGAAATATTGAGCCGATATCAAGAACAACCGCATCTTCTCGATCCGCACATCAATCGTTTAATCGACGAACTATTGGTGTATATACGTGATGTAAATTCGCCCGACACATTATACCATGGGGCGTTCAAGTATTTGTATCAGCTGTCGAATGTTCGGACGTATAAGGTGCTTGTAAAATTCCTTCCGCATGAGCTTAGTGATCTCGAATTTGTGTTGGTCGCACTCGAAAAACAAAATGTAACCGATTTACTTAATTGGGAGACGCGGTACATGTTAATTCTATGGATGTCAATTCTCGTGTTGAACCCGTTCCATTTATCGCGGCTCGACGCTTTCGGCCCGCAAATAAATAATCAGGCGATAGTAAATCATGTTGCCGAAATACCAAAAATGGAACGAATCTATCAAATATGTTTGGCCAATTCGCAAATCAATGATACATGTTCGATGGTGGGTGCATTCCTATGTTCGAAATATTTAATTCGGATCGATGTAAAGGAATCGTATCTCAAGAAATTTTTCGATTTAGTAGCCGAGAATCATAATGCTGATACGGAATCACCTAAATTTGGGCAACTTGCCGCAATAGCTGCTATATTGAAGCACGGCAAACGAGAAGATTTACTACCGTATGCAAAGTTCCTACTCGGCTGGATACTTGCATGTGATTATAAAAAGTCAACAGACTTTTTAAAATACAAATATTACATAAAGATTATACAACGTCTTGGCCTGGTCCTGTTGAAGCCAAAAATCGCCACTTGGCGATATCAAAGAGGGTCACGATCCTTAACCGCAAATCTCGTAAGCCCAACACTTCAGAATAACATAAATGATAATCGGGTAGCCGACGAGGTTGATGAAGAAGATGACGATATGATGGTTCCAGAAGAAATCGAAGATGTGATTGAAGAGTTGTTACAGGCACTTCGCAGCTCAAGTAGCGATATACGTTGGTTGTCGGCTAAAGGTGTTGGTCGAGTAACAAACCGCTTACCTAAGGCAATGGGTGATGAAGTAGTTGGTTCGGTGATCGAAATATTTAACCCATTAGAACCGCACGAAGCATGGCATGGAGCCTGTCTAGCCATTGCCGAATTAGCAAAACGAGGATTATTGCTACCATATCGACTTACCACAATGGTGCCGCATCTACTCGAAGCCTTGGTCTATGACGAAATGAAAGGATATATGTCGGTCGGGCAACATATCCGCGATTCTGCATGTTACATGAGCTGGGCATTTGCACGTGCCTACAATCCAGCGGATTTGCAACCATTTGTGGAAAAAATTGCAGCTGGTTTACTAGTAACTACGGTCTTCGATCGTGAGGTAAAAATTCCTATAATTTCATCACCCTTGGTCATGTTAAAAACGTTATTTAAATTTCAGATAAATTGTCGCCGGGCTGCATCGGCCGCATTCCAAGAAAATGTAGGACGTCTCGGAAATTTTCCACAAGGTATCGATATTCTAACCACGGCAGATTTCTATTCGGTGGGACTACGCAGTAATTCGTATCTCGTAATCAGTGACTACATTGCCCAATTTTCGGAATACACAAATCCACTGATCGACCATTTAGTGGAGCGTAAGGTCAATCATTGGGACACAGCAATTCGTGATTTAACCGCTAAAACTTTTGCGGTACTAACAAAACGTGCACCAGAATATATGGCCTCTGCCATTCTCCCAAATTTATTCGAAAAAACCAATTCGATCGACATAAATACGCGTCATGGTTCGGTACTCGCGATTGGAGAAATAATTCGTGCACTTAGCATTTTAGAAGCGGAACGTAACGATGTGGGCAAATATTTAAACGCATCGATAATCGAAAAGGTAGACTGTTTGGTCGCCACATTTATAAAGCGTGACCAATTCCGTGGTATTTCTGGTGAAATGATGAAACAGTCGTGTTGTGATTTTATCCGAAATGTCAGTTTGGCAAAGCTCAATGTAACCGACCAATGTATTGAGTCATGGCAGACGATAGTGGATAAGTGTTTCATTAATAAATCGTCACAAATACGGGAGTCTGCAATTTCAGCGCTCACAGAATTATGTCAATCGTACTACGATAACGCAAAGTACCAGAACAAAAATATCGAGCTGATCGAATTTTATTTGAAGGGATGCGAAAACGATTTGGAGGAGCATGTTCGAATGGGGTACATATCGGTTATTGGTTCGCTTCCAAAATTCATGATAATTCTTAAATTCGATGATATTCTGAAGATATTGATAAGACAGTCGTTGGTTCCGGAGTTTGGGGCCCTACGCTCGTCTGGGCACCCCGAGAATCCGATTACTGCAAAATGGTCGGAAGCGCGACGTGATAGTGTTAAATCGCTGTCGAAATTTATTCAGACGATCGGTTATGCAACGTCGGAAGAAATTTCGATTAGTAAAGGTGACAATTTAGATCGAGTTTTTGAATGTTTGATTAAAGCGCTCGATGAATACACAAAGGACAATCGAGGCGATATTGGCGCTTGGGTGCGCGAAGCCAGTATGAACACGCTGTTCACGATTTTAACGACATGCCCGCATGGACTACTCAAACAGGACGTCGTCCACCAAATTATGAGTGGATTGGCGCAACAGGCGGTCCAAAAAATCGATCGTACTCGAGGTCTGGCTGGCAAACTATTTTGTAATCTAGTTCACAGCAAACCAGAAATTCCACACATCAAACAGCATGACACTTTAAAGACAATATTCCCCGAAGATAGTTCAAAAGTCTTATGGCTATTTGCTGACCACACATTCCCAATGTTTTGTTCGATGCTAGCATTACCAGACTACTCGCCACGCTTAATTTTAGGACTAAGCGCAAGTATTGGCCAGCTAACTGAATCTCTTATTAAATATTCTTCGGCCGCTATGTTCCAGTATTTAAAGTCACATCCACAGGATATTGAACGGATCGGAAAGGAGATTATTGCCGTTTTTAATGAAAACATGACGAACGATCGAATTACGCATCCGATGTTAAATTTCTTGGATCTGTCATTGTCATCGGGGACATTTAACGCTCTCGTTTCCGACGATAATTCAAAATTCACCGATGAATTATTTCGGTCCGTCATATTGGAGATGAAAGGCAATAAAAAACTTTACAAATTAATTTCGAGCATAAATGTTCTATGCCAATTGATTCAGGTGCCCAGATTATGTCCGAAAATATTTTCGAAATTGGTAGTGTTCCTAGGTCAGCCGCATGTTCATATAAGAAAATCGACGGCAACGAAATTATACGAAGCGCTTACACTGTACGGCGATACAAGTGGGCTCTCTGACGAAAATCTAGAAGAAGTATTAGGCATTCTTCTGGAAACCGATTGGGGTATGCCAATTGCGGAAGTAAGAAAAATTCGAAATAATTTATGTGTCTTGATGGGGGTTAAACCTCCCGTTAGTATTTTGCAGCAGTAAATTTTTAATTTATTTTCTTTAAAAACACTTTTTTTATACAAGAGATTCACACCTGTACTAAGTGATATTAACATTAATTAATCAATCAATTAATCAAAATTAATGTGCATTAATGCATACAATAAATAAATGTGCGCTTGCAAAATAATTTTTGTTGTTTTATAAAATTTCAGTTCCAGCGATGATGTTCCTCAGGCCCTAGATGCATCCAAAATCGCTCAGAATTCTTTACAGTTTGTAATCACGGTTTGTGAGATTTTAAATTGATCGGCTCAATCCTCTGCTGTCAAGACAATTTTCTGTTTTTATTCAAAAAAATTGGCAAATTAGCAAAGGGGTTAGCCTTTGCTAATTTACGAATTTGATTGTAAATTCAGTAGAACATAAAATAGTGGCCCGATTGAGATGAATGATACCTTAATCAAAAGCTCTGGTCATCAGCATTAATACTGCATTAAAATACAAATACATTTACATAAATAATTTTATTTAAAAAAATTGGCAAATTAGCAAAGGGGTTAGCCTTTGCTAATTTACGAATTTGATTGTAAATTCAATAGAGCATGAAATAGTGGCCCGATTTTGATGAATGATACCTTAATCAAAAGCTCTGGTCATCAGCATTAATACTGCATTAAAATACAAATACATTTACATAAATAATTTTATTTAAAAAAATTGACAAATTAGCAAAGGGGTTAGCCTTTGCTAATTTACGAATTTGATTGTAAATTCAATAGAGCATGAAATAGTGGCCGATTTTGATGAATGATACCTTAATCAAAAGCTCTGGTCATCAGCATTAATACTGCATTAAAATATACATACATTTACATAAAAAAATTTATTCAAAAAAATTAGCAAAGGGGTTAGCCTTTGCTAATTTATGAATTTGATTGTAAATTCAGTAGAACATGAAATAGTGGCCCGATTTTGATGAATGATACCTTAATCAAAAGCTCTGGTCATCAGCATTAATACTGCATTAAAATACAAATACATTTACATAAATAATTTTATTTAAAAAAATTGACAAATTAGCAAAGGGGTTAGCCTTTGCTAATTTATGAATTTGATTGTAAATTCAGTAGAACATGAAATAGTGGCCCGATTTTGATGAATGATACCTTAATCAAAAGCTCTGGTCATCAGCATTAATACTGCATTAAAATACAAATACATTTACATAAATAATTTTATTTAAAAAAATTGGCAAATTAGCAAAGGGGTTAGCCTTTGCTAATTTACGAATTTGATTGTAAATTCAATAGAGCATGAAATAGTGGCCGATTTTGATGAATGATACCTTAATCAAAAGCTCTGGTCATCAGCATTAATACTGCATTAAAATATACATACATTTACATAAAAAAATTTATTCAAAAAAATTAGCAAAGGGGTTAGCCTTTGCTAATTTATGAATTTGATTGTAAATTCAGTAGAACATGAAATAGTGGCCCGATTTTGATGAATGATACCTTAATCAAAAGCTCTGGTCATCAGCATTAATACTGCATTAAAATACAAATACATTTACATAAATAATTTTATTTAAAAAAATTGGCAAATTAGCAAAGGGGTTAGCCTTTGCTAATTTACGAATTTGATTATAAATTCAGTAGAACATAAAATAGTGGCCCGATTGAGATGAATGATACCTTAATCAAAAGCTCTGGTCATCAGCATTAATACTGCATTAAAATACAAATACATTTACATAAATAATTTTATTTAAAAAAATTGGCAAATTAGCAAAGGGGTTAGCCTTTGCTAATTTACGAATTTGATTGTAAATTCAATAGAGCATGAAATAGTGGCCGATTTTGATGAATGATACCTTAATCAAAAGCTCTGGTCATCAGCATTAATACTGCATTAAAATATACATACATTTACCTAAAAAAATTTATTCAAAAAAATTAGCAAAGGGGTTAGCCTTTGCTAATTTATGAATTTGATTGTAAATTCAGTAGAACATGAAATAGTGGCCCGATTGAGATGAATGATACCTTAATCAAAAGCTCTGGTCATCAGAATTAATACTGCATTAAAATACAAATACATTTACATAAATAATTTTATTTAAAAAAATTGGCAAATTAGCAAAGGGGTTAGCCTTTGCTAATTTACGAATTTGATTGTAAATTCAATAGAGCATGAAATAGTGGCCGATTTTGATGAATGATACCTTAATCAAAAGCTCTGGTCATCAGCATTAATACTGCATTAAAATATACATACATTTACCTAAAAAAATTTATTCAAAAAAATTAGCAAAGGGGTTAGCCTTTGCTAATTTATGAATTTGATTGTAAATTCAGTAGAACATGAAATAGTGGCCCGATTTTGATGAATGATACCTTAATCAAAAGCTCTGGTCATCAGCATTAATACTGCATTAAAATATACATACATTTACATAAAAAAATTTATTCAAAAAAATTAGCAAAGGGGTTAGCCTTTGCTAATTTATGAATTTGATTGTAAATTCAGTAGAACATGAAATAGTGGCCCGATTTTGATGAATGATACCTTAATCAAAAGCTCTGGTCATCAGCATTAATACTGCATTAAAATATACATACATTTACATAAAAAAATTTATTCAAAAAAATTAGCAAAGGGGTTAGCCTTTGCTAATTTATGAATTTGATTGTAAATTCAGTAGAACATGAAATAGTGGCCCGATTTTGATGAATGATACCTTAATCAAAAGCTCTGGTCATCAGCATTAATACTGCATTAAAATACAAATACATTTACATAAATAATTTTATTTAAAAAAATTGGCAAATTAGCAAAGGGGTCAGCCTTTGCTAATTTACGAATTTGATTGTAAATTCAATAGAGCATGAAATAGTGGCCGATTTTGATGAATGATACCTTAATCAAAAGCTCTGGTCATCAGCATTAATACTGCATTAAAATATACATACATTTACATAAAAAAATTTATTCAAAAAAATTAGCAAAGGGGTTAGCCTTTGCTAATTTACGAATTTGATTGTAAATTCAGTAGAACATGAAATAGTGGCCCGATTTTGATGAATGATACCTTAATCAAAAGCTCTGGTCATCAGCATTAATACTGCATTAAAATATACATACATTTACATAAAAAAATTTATTCAAAAAAATTAGCAAAGGGGTTAGCCTTTGCTAATTTATGAATTTGATTGTAAATTCAATAGAGCATGAAATAGTGGCCGATTTTGATGAATGATACCTTAATCAAAAGCTCTGGTCATCAGCATTAATACTGCATTAAAATACAAATACATTTACATAAAAAATTTTATTCAAAAAAATTGGCAAATCAGCAAAGGGGTTAGCCTTTGCTAATTTACGAATTTGATTGTAAATTCAGTAGAACATAAAATAGTGGCCCGATTGAGATGAATGATACCTTAATCAAAAGCTCTGGTCATCAGCATTAATACTGCATTAAAATACAAATACATTTACATAAAAAATTTTATTTAAAAAAATTGGCAAATTAGCAAAGGGGTTAGCCTTTGCTAATTTACGAATTTGATTGTAAATTCAATAAAGCATGAAATAGTGGCCGATTTTGATGAATGATACCTTAATCAAAAGCTCTGGTCATCAGCAATAATACTGCATTAAAATAAACATACATTTACATAAAAAATTTTATTCAAAAAAATTAGCAAAGGGGTTAGCCTTTGCTAATTTACGAATTTGATTGTAAATTCAATAGAGCATGTAATATCAGCCCGATTTTGTTGAATGATGCCTTAATCAAAAGCTCTGGTCATCAGCATTAATACTGCATTAAAATATACATACATTTACATAAAAAATTTTATTCAAAAAAATTGACAAATTAGCAAAGGGGTTAGCCTTTGCTAATTTACGAATTTGATTATAAATTCAGTAGAACATGAAATAGTGGCCCGATTTTGATGAATGATACCTTAATCAAAAGCTCTGGTCATCAGCATTAATACTGCATTAAAATATACATACATTTACATAAAAAATTTTATTCAAAAAAATTGACAAATTAGCAAAGGGGTTAGCCTTTGCTAATTTATGAATTTGATTGTAAATTCAGTAGAACATGAAATAGTGGCCCGATTTTGATGAATAATACCTTAATCAAAAGCTCTGGTCATCAGCATTAATACTGCATTAAAATATACATACATTTACATAAAAAATTTTATTCAAAAAAATTAGCAAAGGGGTTAGCCTTTGCTAATTTACGAATTTGATTGTAAATTCAATAGAGCATGTAATATCAGCCCGATTTTGTTGAATGATGCCTTAATCAAAAGCTCTGGTCATCAGCATTAATACTGCATTAAAATATACATACATTTACATAAAAAATTTTATTCAAAAAAATTGACAAATTAGCAAAGGGGTTAGCCTTTGCTAATTTACGAATTTGATTATAAATTCAGATGAACATGAAATAGTGGCCCGATTTTGATGAATGATACCTTAATCAAAAGCTCTGGTCATCAGCATTAATACTGCATTAAAATAAACATACATTTACATAAAAAATTTTATTCAAAAAAATTAGCAAAGGGGTTAGCCTTTGCTAATTTACGAATTTGATTGTAAATTCAATAGAGCATGTAATATCAGCCCGATTTTGTTGAATAATGCCTTAATCAAAAGCTCTGGTCATCAGCATTAATACTGCATTAAAATATACATACATTTACATAAAAAATTTTATTCAAAAAAATTGACAAATTAGCAAAGGGGTTAGCCTTTGCTAATTTACGAATTTGATTATAAATTCAGTAGAACATGAAATAGTGGCCCGATTTTGATGAATGATACCTTAATCAAAAGCTCTGGTCATCAGCATTAATACTGCATTAAAATATACATACATTTACATAAAAAATTTTATTCAAAAAAATTGACAAATTAGCAAAGGGGTTAGCCTTTGCTAATTTATGAATTTGATTGTAAATTCAGTAGAACATGAAATAGTGGCCCGATTTTGATGAATGATACCTTAATCAAAAGCTCTGGTCATCAGCATTAATACTGCATTAAAATATACATACATTTACATAAAAAATTTTATTCAAAAAAATTAGCAAAGGGGTTAGCCTTTGCTAATTTACGAATTTGATTGTAAATTCAATAGAGCATGTAATATCAGCCCGATTTTGATGAATGATGCCTTAATCAAAAGCTCTGGTCATCAGCATTAATACTGCATTAAAATATACATACATTTATATAAAAATTTTTATTCAAAAAAATTAGCAAAGGGGTTAGCCTTTGCTAATTTACGAATTTGATTGTAAATTCAATAGAACATGAAATAGTGGCCCGATTTTGATGAATGATACCTTAATCAAAAGCTCTGGTCATCAGCATTAATACTGTATTAAAATAAACATACATTTACATAAAAAATTTCATTCAAAAAAATTAGCAAAGGGGTTAGCCTTTGCTAATTTATGAATTTGATTGTAAATTCAGTAGAACATGAAATAGTGGCCCGATTTTGATGAATGATACCTTAATCAAAAGCTCTGGTCATCAGCATTAATACTGCATTAAAATATACATACATTTACATAAAAAATTTTATTCAAAAAAATTAGCAAAGGGGTTAGCCTTTGCTAATTTATGAATTTGATTGTAAATTCAATAGATCATGAAATAGTGGCCCGATTGAGATGAATGATACCTTAATCAAAAGCTCTGGTCATCAGCATTAATACTGCATTAAAATATACATACATTTACATAAATAATTTTATTCAAAAAAATTGGCAAATCAGCAAAGGGGTTAGCCTTTGCTAATTTACGAATTTGATTGTAAATTCAGTAGAACATGAAATAGTGGCCCGATTTTGATGAATGATACCTTAATCAAAAGCTCTGGTCATCAGCATTAATACTGCATTAAAATACAAATACATTTACATAAATAATTTTATTTAAAAAAATTGACAAATTAGCAAAGGGGTTAGCCTTTGCTAATTTATGAATTTGATTGTAAATTCAGTAGAACATGAAATAGTGGCCCGATTTTGATGAATGATACCTTAATCAAAAGCTCTGGTCATCAGCATTAATACTGCATTAAAATACAAATACATTTACATAAATAATTTTATTTAAAAAAATTGGCAAATTAGCAAAGGGGTTAGCCTTTGCTAATTTACGAATTTGATTGTAAATTCAATAGAGCATGTAATATCAGCCCGATTTTGTTGAATGATGCCTTAATCAAAAGCTCTGGTCATCAGCATTAATACTGCATTAAAATATACATACATTTACATAAAAAATTTTATTCAAAAAAATTGACAAATTAGCAAAGGGGTTAGCCTTTGCTAATTTATGAATTTGATTGTAAATTCAGTAGAACATGAAATAGTGGCCCGATTTTGATGAATGATACCTTAATCAAAAGCTCTGGTCATCAGCATTAATACTGCATTAAAATATACATACATTTACATAAAAAATTTTATTCAAAAAAATTAGCAAAGGGGTTAGCCTTTGCTAATTTACGAATTTGATTGTAAATTCAATAGAGCATGTAATATCAGCCCGATTTTGATGAATGATGCCTTAATCAAAAGCTCTGGTCATCAGCATTAATACTGCATTAAAATATACATACATTTACATAAAAAATTTTATTCAAAAAAATTAGCAAAGGGGTTAGCATTTGCTAAATTACGAATTTGATTTTAAATTCAATAGATCATGAAATAGTGGCCCGATTGAGATGGATGATACCTTAATCAAAAGCTCTGGTCATCAGCATTAATACTGCATTTAAATATACATACATTTACATAAATAATTTTATTCAAAAAAATTGGCAAATCAGCAAAGGGGTTAGCCTTTGCTAATTTACGAATTTGATTTTAAATTCAGTAGAACATGAAATAGTGGCCCGATTTTGATGAATGATACCTTAATCAAAAGCTCTGGTCATCAGCATTAATACTGCATTAAAATATACATACATTTACATAAAAAATTTTATTCAAAAAAATTAGCAAAGGGGTTAGCCTTTGCTAATTTACGAATTTGATTGTAAATTCAATAGAGCATGTAATATCAGCCCGATTTTGTTGAATGATGCCTTAATCAAAAGCTCTGGTCATCAGCATTAATACTGCATTAAAATATACATACATTTACATAAAAAATTTTATTCAAAAAAATTGACAAATTAGCAAAGGGGTTAGCCTTTGCTAATTTACGAATTTGATTGTAAATTCAGTAGAACATGAAATAGTGGCCCGATTTTGATGAATGATACCTTAATCAAAAGCTCTGGTCATCAGCATTAATACTGTATTAAAATATACATACATTTACATAAAAAATTTTATTCAAAAAATTTGACAAATTAGCAAAGGGGTTAGCCTTTGCTAATTTACGAATTTGATTGTAAATTCAGTAGAACATGAAATAGTGGCCCGATTTTGATGAATGATACCTTAATCAAAAGCTCTGGTCATCAGCATTAATACTGTATTAAAATATACATACATTTACATAAAAAATTTTATTCAAAAAAATTAGCAAAGGGGTTAGCCTTTGCTAATTTATGAATTTGATTGTAAATTCAGTAGAACATGAAATAGTGGCCCGATTTTGATGAATGATACCTTAATCAAAAGCTCTGGTCATCAGCATTAATACTGTATTAAAATATACATACATTTACATAAAAAATTTTATTCAAAAAAATTAGCAAAGGGGTTAGCCTTTGCTAATTTATGAATTTGATTGTAAATTCAGTAGAACATGAAATAGTGGCCCGATTTTGATGAATGATACCTTAATCAAAAGCTCTGGTCATCAGCATTAATACTGTATTAAAATATACATACATTTACATAAAAAATTTTATTCAAAAAAATTAGCAAAGGGGTTAGCCTTTGCTAATTTACGAATTTGATTGTAAATTCAATAGAGCATGTAATATCAGCCCGATTTTGATGAATGATGCCTTAATCAAAAGCTCTGGTCATCAGCATTAATACTGCATTAAAATATACATACATTTACATAAAAAATTTTATTCAAAAAAATTGACAAATTAGCAAAGGGGTTAGCCTTTGCTAATTTACGAATTTGATTGTAAATTCAATAGAACATGAAATAGTGGCCCGATTTTGATGAATGATACCTTAATCAAAAGCTCTGGTCATCAGCATTAATACTGTATTAAAATAAACATACATTTACATAAAAAATTTCATTCAAAAAAATTAGCAAAGGGGTTAGCCTTTGCTAATTTATGAATTTGATTGTAAATTCAGTAGAACATGAAATAGTGGCCCGATTTTGATGAATGATACCTTAATCAAAAGCTCTGGTCATCAGCATTAATACTGCATTAAAATATACATACATTTACATAAAAAATTTTATTCAAAAAAATTAGCAAAGGGGTTAGCCTTTGCTAATTTATGAATTTGATTGTAAATTCAATAGATCATGAAATAGTGGCCCGATTGAGATGAATGATACCTTAATCAAAAGCTCTGGTCATCAGCATTAATACTGCATTAAAATATACATACATTTACATAAATAATTTTATTCAAAAAAATTGGCAAATCAGCAAAGGGGTTAGCCTTTGCTAATTTACGAATTTGATTGTAAATTCAGTAGAACATGAAATAGTGGCCCGATTTTGATGAATGATACCTTAATCAAAAGCTCTGGTCATCAGCATTAATACTGCATTAAAATATACATACATTTACATAAAAAATTTTATTCAAAAAAATTAGCAAAGGGGTTAGCCTTTGCTAATTTACGAATTTGATTATAAATTCAGTAGAACATGAAATAGTGGCCCGATTTTGATGAATGATACCTTAATCAAAAGCTCTGGCCATCAGCATTAATACTGCATTAAAATAAACATACATTTACATAAAAAATTTTATTCAAAAAAATTAGCAAAGGGGTTAGCCTTTGCTAATTTACGAATTTGATTGTAAATTCAATAGAGCATGTAATATCAGCCCGATTTTGTTGAATGATGCCTTAATCAAAAGCTCTGGTCATCAGCATTAATACTGCATTAAAATATACATACATTTACATAAAAAATTTTATTCAAAAAAATTGACAAATTAGCAAAGGGGTTAGCCTTTGCTAATTTATGAATTTGATTGTAAATTCAATAGAGCATGTAATATCAGCCCGATTTTGATGAATGATGCCTTAATCAAAAGCTCTGGTCATCAGCATTAATACTGCATTAAAATATACATACATTTACATAAAAAATTTTATTCAAAAAAATTGACAAATTAGCAAAGGGGTTAGCCTTTGCTAATTTACGAATTTGATTGTAAATTCAGTAGAACATGAAATAGTGGCCCGATTTTGATGAATGATACCTTAATCAAAAGCTCTGGTCATCAGCATTAATACTGTATTAAAATATACATACATTTACATAAAAAATTTTATTCAAAAAAATTAGCAAAGGGGTTAGCCTTTGCTAATTTATGAATTTGATTGTAAATTCAGTAGAACATGAAATAGTGGCCCGATTTTGATGAATGATACCTTAATCAAAAGCTCTGGTCATCAGCATTAATACTGTATTAAAATATACATACATTTACATAAAAAATTTTATTCAAAAAAATTAGCAAAGGGGTTAGCCTTTGCTAATTTACGAATTTGATTGTAAATTCAATAGAGCATGTAATATCAGCCCGATTTTGATGAATGATGCCTTAATCAAAAGCTCTGGTCATCAGCATTAATACTGCATTAAAATATACATACATTTACATAAAAAATTTTATTCAAAAAAATTGACAAATTAGCAAAGGGGTTAGCCTTTGCTAATTTACGAATTTGATTGTAAATTCAGTAGAACATGAAATAGTGGCCCGATTTTGATGAATGATACCTTAATCAAAGGCTCTGGTCATCAGCATTAATACTGTATTAAAATATACATACATTTACATAAAAAATTTTATTCAAAAAATTTGACAAATTAGCAAAGGGGTTAGCCTTTGCTAATTTACGAATTTGATTGTAAATTCAGTAGAACATGAAATAGTGGCCCGATTTTGATGAATGATACCTTAATCAAAAGCTCTGGTCATCAGCATTAATACTGTATTAAAATATACATACATTTACATAAAAAATTTTATTCAAAAAAATTAGCAAAGGGGTTAGCCTTTGCTAATTTACGAATTTGATTGTAAATTCAATAGAGCATGTAATATCAGCCCGATTTTGATGAATGATGCCTTAATCAAAAGCTCTGGTCATCAGCATTAATACTGCATTAAAATATACATACATTTACATAAAAAATTTTATTCAAAAAAATTGACAAATTAGCAAAGGGGTTAGCCTTTGCTAATTTACGAATTTGATTGTAAATTCAGTAGAACATGAAATAGTGGCCCGATTTTGATGAATGATACCTTAATCAAAAGCTCTGGTCATCAGCATTAAAACTGTATTAAAATATACATACATTTACATAAAAAATTTTATTCAAAAAAATTAGCAAAGGGGTTAGCCTTTGCTAATTTATGAATTTGATTGTAAATTCAGTAGAACATGAAATAGTGGCCCGATTTTGATGAATGATACCTTAATCAAAAGCTCTGGTCATCAGCATTAATACTGTATTAAAATATACATACATTTACATAAAAAATTTTATTCAAAAAAATTAGCAAAGGGGTTAGCCTTTGCTAATTTATGAATTTGATTGTAAATTCAGTAGAACATGAAATAGTGGCCCGATTTTGATGAATGATACCTTAATCAAAAGCTCTGGTCATCAGCATTAATACTGTATTAAAATATACATACATTTACATAAAAAATTTTATTCAAAAAAATTAGCAAAGGGGTTAGCCTTTGCTAATTTACGAATTTGATTGTAAATTCAATAGAGCATGTAATATCAGCCCGATTTTGATGAATGATGCCTTAATCAAAAGCTCTGGTCATCAGCATTAATACTGCATTAAAATATACATACATTTACATAAAAAATTTTATTCAAAAAAATTGACAAATTAGCAAAGGGGTTAGCCTTTGCTAATTTACGAATTTGATTGTAAATTCAGTAGAACATGAAATAGTGGCCCGATTTTGATGAATGATACCTTAATCAAAGGCTCTGGTCATCAGCATTAATACTGCATTAAAATATACATACATTTACATAAAAAATTTTATTCAAAAAATTTGACAAATTAGCAAAGGGGTTAGCCTTTGCTAATTTACGAATTTGATTGTAAATTCAGTAGAACATGAAATAGTGGCCCGATTTTGATGAATGATACCTTAATCAAAAGCTCTGGTCATCAGCATTAATACTGTATTAAAATATACATACATTTACATAAAAAATTTTATTCAAAAAAATTAGCAAAGGGGTTAGCCTTTGCTAATTTACGAATTTGATTGTAAATTCAATAGAGCATGTAATATCAGCCCGATTTTGATGAATGATGCCTTAATCAAAAGCTCTGGTCATCAGCATTAATACTGCATTAAAATATACATACATTTACATAAAAAATTTTATTCAAAAAAATTGACAAATTAGCAAAGGGGTTAGCCTTTGCTAATTTACGAATTTGATTGTAAATTCAGTAGAACATGAAATAGTGGCCCGATTTTGATGAATGATACCTTAATCAAAAGCTCTGGTCATCAGCATTAAAACTGTATTAAAATATACATACATTTACATAAAAAATTTTATTCAAAAAAATTAGCAAAGGGGTTAGCCTTTGCTAATTTATGAATTTGATTGTAAATTCAGTAGAACATGAAATAGTGGCCCGATTTTGATGAATGATACCTTAATCAAAAGCTCTGGTCATCAGCATTAATACTGTATTAAAATATACATACATTTACATAAAAAATTTTATTCAAAAAAATTAGCAAAGGGGTTAGCCTTTGCTAATTTACGAATTTGATTGTAAATTCAATAGAGCATGTAATATCAGCCCGATTTTGATGAATGATGCCTTAATCAAAAGCACTGGTCATCAGCATTAATACTGCATTAAAATATACATACATTTACATAAAAAATTTTATTCAAAAAAATTGACAAATTAGCAAAGGGGTTAGCCTTTGCTAATTTACGAATTTGATTGTAAATTCAGTAGAACATGAAATAGTGGCCCGATTTTGATGAATGATACCTTAATCAAAAGCTCTGGTCATCAGCATTAATACTGTATTAAAATATACATACATTTACATAAAAAATTTTATTCAAAAAAATTAGCAAAGGGGTTAGCCTTTGCTAATTTATGAATTTGATTGTAAATTCAGTAGAACATGAAATAGTGGCCCGATTTTGATGAATGATACCTTAATCAAAAGCTCTGGTCATCAGCATTAATACTGTATTAAAATATACATACATTTACATAAAAAATTTTATTCAAAAAAATTAGCAAAGGGGTTAGCCTTTGCTAATTTACGAATTTGATTGTAAATTCAATAGAGCATGTAATATCAGCCCGATTTTGATGAATGATGCCTTAATCAAAAGCTCTGGTCATCAGCATTAATACTGCATTAAAATATACATACATTTACATAAAAAATTTTATTCAAAAAAATTGACAAATTAGCAAAGGGGTTAGCCTTTGCTAATTTACGAATTTGATTGTAAATTCAGTAGAACATGAAATAGTGGCCCGATTTTGATGAATGATACCTTAATCAAAAGCTCTGGTCATCAGCATTAATACTGTATTAAAATATACATACATTTACATAAAAAATTTTATTCAAAAAAATTAGCAAAGGGGTTAGCCTTTGCTAATTTATGAATTTGATTGTAAATTCAGTAGAACATGAAATAGTGGCCCGATTTTGATGAATGATACCTTAATCAAAAGCTCTGGTCATCAGCATTAATACTGTATTAAAATATACATACATTTACATAAAAAATTTTATTCAAAAAAATTAGCAAAGGGGTTAGCCTTTGCTAATTTACGAATTTGATTGTAAATTCAATAGAGCATGTAATATCAGCCCGATTTTGATGAATGATGCCTTAATCAAAAGCTCTGGTCATCAGCATTAATACTGCATTAAAATATACATACATTTACATAAAAAATTTTATTCAAAAAAATTGACAAATTAGCAAAGGGGTTAGCCTTTGCTAATTTACGAATTTGATTGTAAATTCAGTAGAACATGAAATAGTGGCCCGATTTTGATGAATGATACCTTAATCAAAAGCTCTGGTCATCAGCATTAATACTGTATTAAAATATACATACATTTACATAAAAAATTTTATTCAAAAAATTTGACAAATTAGCAAAGGGGTTAGCCTTTGCTAATTTACGAATTTGATTGTAAATTCAGTAGAACATGAAATAGTGGCCCGATTTTGATGAATGATACCTTAATCAAAAGCTCTGGTCATCAGCATTAATACTGTATTAAAATATACATACATTTACATAAAAAATTTTATTCAAAAAAATTAGCAAAGGGGTTAGCCTTTGCTAATTTACGAATTTGATTGTAAATTCAATAGAGCATGTAATATCAGCCCGATTTTGATGAATGATGCCTTAATCAAAAGCTCTGGTCATCAGCATTAATACTGCATTAAAATATACATACATTTACATAAAAAATTTTATTCAAAAAAATTGACAAATTAGCAAAGGGGTTAGCCTTTGCTAATTTACGAATTTGATTGTAAATTCAGTAGAACATGAAATAGTGGCCCGATTTTGATGAATGATACCTTAATCAAAAGCTCTGGTCATCAGCATTAATACTGTATTAAAATATACATACATTTACATAAAAAATTTTATTCAAAAAAATTAGCAAAGGGGTTAGCCTTTGCTAATTTATGAATTTGATTGTAAATTCAGTAGAACATGAAATAGTGGCCCGATTTTGATGAATGATACCTTAATCAAAAGCTCTGGTCATCAGCATTAATACTGTATTAAAATATACATACATTTACATAAAAAATTTTATTCAAAAAAATTAGCAAAGGGGTTAGCCTTTGCTAATTTACGAATTTGATTGTAAATTCAATAGAGCATGTAATATCAGCCCGATTTTGATGAATGATGCCTTAATCAAAAGCTCTGGTCATCAGCATTAATACTGCATTAAAATATACATACATTTACATAAAAAATTTTATTCAAAAAAATTGACAAATTAGCAAAGGGGTTAGCCTTTGCTAATTTACGAATTTGATTGTAAATTCAGTAGAACATGAAATAGTGGCCCGATTTTGATGAATGATACCTTAATCAAAAGCTCTGGTCATCAGCATTAATACTGTATTAAAATATACATACATTTACATAAAAAATTTTATTCAAAAAAATTAGCAAAGGGGTTAGCCTTTGCTAATTTATGAATTTGATTGTAAATTCAGTAGAACATGAAATAGTGGCCCGATTTTGATGAATGATACCTTAATCAAAAGCTCTGGTCATCAGCATTAATACTGTATTAAAATATACATACATTTACATAAAAAATTTTATTCAAAAAAATTAGCAAAGGGGTTAGCCTTTGCTAATTTACGAATTTGATTGTAAATTCAATAGAGCATGTAATATCAGCCCGATTTTGATGAATGATGCCTTAATCAAAAGCTCTGGTCATCAGCATTAATACTGCATTAAAATATACATACATTTACATAAAAAATTTTATTCAAAAAAATTGACAAATTAGCAAAGGGGTTAGCCTTTGCTAATTTACGAATTTGATTGTAAATTCAGTAGAACATGAAATAGTGGCCCGATTTTGATGAATGATACCTTAATCAAAAGCTCTGGTCATCAGCATTAATACTGTATTAAAATATACATACATTTACATAAAAAATTTTATTCAAAAAAATTAGCAAAGGGGTTAGCCTTTGCTAATTTATGAATTTGATTGTAAATTCAGTAGAACATGAAATAGTGGCCCGATTTTAATGAATGATACCTTAATCAAAAGCTCTGGTCATCAGCATTAATACTGTATTAAAATATACATACATTTACATAAAAAATTTTATTCAAAAAAATTAGCAAAGGGGTTAGCCTTTGCTAATTTATGAATTTGATTGTAAATTCAGTAGAACATGAAATAGTGGCCCGATTTTGATGAATGATACCTTAATCAAAAGCTCTGGTCATCAGCATTAATACTGTATTAAAATATACATACATTTACATAAAAAATTTTATTCAAAAAAATTAGCAAAGGGGTTAGCCTTTGCTAATTTACGAATTTGATTGTAAATTCAATAGAGCATGTAATATCAGCCCGATTTTGATGAATGATGCCTTAATCAAAAGCTCTGGTCATCAGCATTAATACTGCATTAAAATATACATACATTTACATAAAAAATTTTATTCAAAAAAATTGACAAATTAGCAAAGGGGTTAGCCTTTGCTAATTTACGAATTTGATTGTAAATTCAGTAGAACATGAAATAGTGGCCCGATTTTGATGAATGATACCTTAATCAAAAGCTCTGGTCATCAGCATTAATACTGTATTAAAATATACATACATTTACATAAAAAATTTTATTCAAAAAAATTAGCAAAGGGGTTAGCCTTTGCTAATTTATGAATTTGATTGTAAATTCAGTAGAACATGAAATAGTGGCCCGATTTTGATGAATGATACCTTAATCAAAAGCTCTGGTCATCAGCATTAATACTGTATTAAAATATACATACATTTACATAAAAAATTTTATTCAAAAAAATTAGCAAAGGGGTTAGCCTTTGCTAATTTACGAATTTGATTGTAAATTCAATAGAGCATGTAATATCAGCCCGATTTTGATGAATGATGCCTTAATCAAAAGCTCTGGTCATCAGCATTAATACTGCATTAAAATATACATACATTTACATAAAAAATTTTATTCAAAAAAATTGACAAATTAGCAAAGGGGTTAGCCTTTGCTAATTTACGAATTTGATTGTAAATTCAGTAGAACATGAAATAGTGGCCCGATTTTGATGAATGATACCTTAATCAAAAGCTCTGGTCATCAGCATTAATACTGTATTAAAATATACATACATTTACATAAAAAATTTTATTCAAAAAAATTAGCAAAGGGGTTAGCCTTTGCTAATTTATGAATTTGATTGTAAATTCAGTAGAACATGAAATAGTGGCCCGATTTTGATGAATGATACCTTAATCAAAAGCTCTGGTCATCAGCATTAATACTGTATTAAAATATACATACATTTACATAAAAAATTTTATTCAAAAAAATTAGCAAAGGGGTTAGCCTTTGCTAATTTACGAATTTGATTGTAAATTCAATAGAGCATGTAATATCAGCCCGATTTTGATGAATGATGCCTTAATCAAAAGCTCTGGTCATCAGCATTAATACTGCATTAAAATATACATACATTTACATAAAAAATTTTATTCAAAAAAATTGACAAATTAGCAAAGGGGTTAGCCTTTGCTAATTTACGAATTTGATTGTAAATTCAGTAGAACATGAAATAGTGGCCCGATTTTGATGAATGATACCTTAATCAAAAGCTCTGGTCATCAGCATTAATACTGTATTAAAATATACATACATTTACATAAAAAATTTTATTCAAAAAATTTGACAAATTAGCAAAGGGGTTAGCCTTTGCTAATTTACGAATTTGATTGTAAATTCAGTAGAACATGAAATAGTGGCCCGATTTTGATGAATGATACCTTAATCAAAAGCTCTGGTCATCAGCATTAATACTGTATTAAAATATACATACATTTACATAAAAAATTTTATTCAAAAAAATTAGCAAAGGGGTTAGCCTTTGCTAATTTATGAATTTGATTGTAAATTCAGTAGAACATGAAATAGTGGCCCGATTTTGATGAATGATACCTTAATCAAAAGCTCTGGTCATCAGCATTAATACTGTATTAAAATATACATACATTTACATAAAAAATTTTATTCAAAAAAATTAGCAAAGGGGTTAGCCTTTGCTAATTTACGAATTTGATTGTAAATTCAATAGAGCATGTAATATCAGCCCGATTTTGATGAATGATGCCTTAATCAAAAGCTCTGGTCATCAGCATTAATACTGCATTAAAATATACATACATTTACATAAAAAATTTTATTCAAAAAAATTGACAAATTAGCAAAGGGGTTAGCCTTTGCTAATTTACGAATTTGATTGTAAATTCAGTAGAACATGAAATAGTGGCCCGATTTTGATGAATGATACCTTAATCAAAAGCTCTGGTCATCAGCATTAATACTGTATTAAAATATACATACATTTACATAAAAAATTTTATTCAAAAAAATTAGCAAAGGGGTTAGCCTTTGCTAATTTATGAATTTGATTGTAAATTCAGTAGAACATGAAATAGTGGCCCGATTTTGATGAATGATACCTTAATCAAAAGCTCTGGTCATCAGCATTAATACTGTATTAAAATATACATACATTTACATAAAAAATTTTATTCAAAAAAATTAGCAAAGGGGTTAGCCTTTGCTAATTTACGAATTTGATTGTAAATTCAATAGAGCATGTAATATCAGCCCGATTTTGATGAATGATGCCTTAATCAAAAGCTCTGGTCATCAGCATTAATACTGCATTAAAATATACATACATTTACATAAAAAATTTTATTCAAAAAAATTGACAAATTAGCAAAGGGGTTAGCCTTTGCTAATTTACGAATTTGATTGTAAATTCAATAGAACATGAAATAGTGGCCCGATTTTGATGAATGATACCTTAATCAAAAGCTCTGGTCATCAGCATTAATACTGTATTAAAATAAACATACATTTACATAAAAAATTTCATTCAAAAAAATTAGCAAAGGGGTTAGCCTTTGCTAATTTATGAATTTGATTGTAAATTCAGTAGAACATGAAATAGTGGCCCGATTTTGATGAATGATACCTTAATCAAAAGCTCTGGTCATCAGCATTAATACTGCATTAAAATATACATACATTTACATAAAAAATTTTATTCAAAAAAATTAGCAAAGGGGTTAGCCTTTGCTAATTTATGAATTTGATTGTAAATTCAATAGATCATGAAATAGTGGCCCGATTGAGATGAATGATACCTTAATCAAAAGCTCTGGTCATCAGCATTAATACTGCATTAAAATATACATACATTTACATAAAAAATTTTATTCAAAAAAATTAGCAAAGGGGTTAGCCTTTGCTAATTTACGAATTTGATTATAAATTCAGTAGAACATGAAATAGTGGCCCGATTTTGATGAATGATACCTTAATCAAAAGCTCTGGCCATCAGCATTAATACTGCATTAAAATAAACATACATTTACATAAAAAATTTTATTCAAAAAAATTAGCAAAGGGGTTAGCCTTTGCTAATTTACGAATTTGATTGTAAATTCAATAGAGCATGTAATATCAGCCCGATTTTGTTGAATGATGCCTTAATCAAAAGCTCTGGTCATCAGCATTAATACTGCATTAAAATATACATACATTTACATAAAAAATTTTATTCAAAAAAATTGACAAATTAGCAAAGGGGTTAGCCTTTGCTAATTTATGAATTTGATTGTAAATTCAGTAGAACATGAAATAGTGGCCCGATTTTGATGAATGATACCTTAATCAAAAGCTCTGGTCATCAGCATTAATACTGCATTAAAATATACATACATTTACATAAAAAATTTTATTCAAAAAAATTAGCAAAGGGGTTAGCCTTTGCTAATTTACGAATTTGATTATAAATTCAGTAGAACATGAAATAGTGGCCCGATTTTGATGAATGATACCTTAATCAAAAGCTCTGGCCATCAGCATTAATACTGCATTAAAATAAACATACATTTACATAAAAAATTTTATTCAAAAAAATTAGCAAAGGGGTTAGCCTTTGCTAATTTACGAATTTGATTGTAAATTCAATAGAGCATGTAATATCAGCCCGATTTTGTTGAATGATGCCTTAATCAAAAGCTCTGGTCATCAGCATTAATACTGCATTAAAATATACATACATTTACATAAAAAATTTTATTCAAAAAAATTGACAAATTAGCAAAGGGGTTAGCCTTTGCTAATTTATGAATTTGATTGTAAATTCAGTAGAACATGAAATAGTGGCCCGATTTTGATGAATGATACCTTAATCAAAAGCTCTGGTCATCAGCATGAATACTGTATTAAAATATACATACATTTACATAAAAAATTTTATTCAAAAAAATTAGCAAAGGGGTTAGCATTTGCTAAATTACGAATTTGATTTTAAATTCAATAGATCATGAAATAGTGGCCCGATTGAGATGGATGATACCTTAATCAAAAGCTCTGGTCATCAGCATTAATACTGCATTTAAATATACATACATTTACATAAATAATTTTATTCAAAAAAATTGGCAAATCAGCAAAGGGGTTAGCCTTTGCTAATTTACGAATTTGATTTTAAATTCAGTAGAACATGAAATAGTGGCCCGATTTTGATGAATGATACCTTAATCAAAAGCTCTGGTCATCAGCATTAATACTGCATTAAAATATACATACATTTACATAAAAAATTTTATTCAAAAAAATTAGCAAAGGGGTTAGCCTTTGCTAATTTACGAATTTGATTGTAAATTCAATAGAGCATGTAATATCAGCCCGATTTTGTTGAATGATGCCTTAATCAAAAGCTCTGGTCATCAGCATTAATACTGCATTAAAATATACATACATTTACATAAAAAATTTTATTCAAAAAAATTTACAAATTAGCAAAGGGGTTAGCCTTTGCTAATTTACGAATTTGATTATAAATTCAGTAGAACATGAAATAGTGGCCCGATTTTGATGAATGATACCTTAATCAAAAGCTCTGGTCATCAGCATTAATACTGCATTAAAATAAACATACATTTACATAAAAAATTTTATTCAAAAAAATTAGCAAAGGGGTTAGCCTTTGCTAATTTACGAATTTGATTGTAAATTCAATAGAGCATGTAATATCAGCCCGATTTTGTTGAATGATGCCTTAATCAAAAGCTCTGGTCATCAGCATTAATACTGCATTAAAATATACATACATTTACATAAAAAATTTTATTCAAAAAAATTGACAAATTAGCAAAGGGGTTAGCCTTTGCTAATTTACGAATTTGATTGTAAATTCAGTAGAACATGAAATAGTGGCCCGATTTTGATGAATGATACCTTAATCAAAAGCTCTGGTCATCAGCATGAATACTGCATTAAAATATACATACATTTACATAAAAAATTTTATTCAAAAAAATTAGCAAAGGGGTTAGCCTTTGCTAATTTATGAATTTGATTGTAAATTCAATAGATCATGAAATAGTGGCCCGATTGAGATGAATGATACCTTAATCAAAAGCTCTGGTCATCAGCATTAATACTGCATTAAAATATACATACATTTACATAAAAAATTTTATTCAAAAAAATTAGCAAAGGGGTTAGCCTTTGCTAATTTATGAATTTGATTGTAAATTCAGTAGAACATGAAATAGTGGCCCGATTTTGATGAATGATACCTTAATCAAAAGCTCTGGTCATCAGCATTAATACTGTATTAAAATATACATACATTTACATAAAAAATTTTATTCAAAAAAATTAGCAAAGGGGTTAGCCTTTGCTAATTTACGAATTTGATTGTAAATTCAGTAGAACATGAAATAGTGGCCCGATTTTGATGAATGATACCTTAATCAAAAGCTCTGGTCATCAGCATTAATACTGTATTAAAATATACATACATTTACATAAAAAATTTTATTCAAAAAATTTGACAAATTAGCAAAGGGGTTAGCCTTTGCTAATTTACGAATTTGATTGTAAATTCAGTAGAACATGAAATAGTGGCCCGATTTTGATGAATGATACCTTAATCAAAAGCTCTGGTCATCAGCATTAATACTGTATTAAAATATACATACATTTACATAAAAAATTTTATTCAAAAAATTTGACAAATTAGCAAAGGGGTTAGCCTTTGCTAATTTACGAATTTGATTGTAAATTCAGTAGAACATGAAATAGTGGCCCGATTTTGATGAATGATACCTTAATAAAAAGCTCTGGTCATCAGCATTAATACTGTATTAAAATATACATACATTTACATAAAAAATTTTATTCAAAAAAATTAGCAAAGGGGTTAGCCTTTGCTAATTTACGAATTTGATTGTAAATTCAATAGAGCATGTAATATCAGCCCGATTTTGATGAATGATGCCTTAATCAAAAGCTCTGGTCATCAGCATTAATACTGCATTAAAATATACATACATTTACATAAAAAATTTTATTCAAAAAAATTGACAAATTAGCAAAGGGGTTAGCCTTTGCTAATTTACGAATTTGATTGTAAATTCAGTAGAACATGAAATAGTGGCCCGATTTTGATGAATGATACCTTAATCAAAAGCTCTGGTCATCAGCATTAATACTGTATTAAAATAAACATACATTTACATAAAAAATTTCATTCAAAAAAATTAGCAAAGGGGTTAGCCTTTGCTAATTTATGAATTTGATTGTAAATTCAGTAGAACATGAAATAGTGGCCCGATTTTGATGAATGATACCTTAATCAAAAGCTCTGGTCATCAGCATTAATACTGCATTAAAATATACATACATTTACATAAAAAATTTTATTCAAAAAAATTAGCAAAGGGGTTAGCCTTTGCTAATTTATGAATTTGATTGTAAATTCAATAGATCATGAAATAGTGGCCCGATTGAGATGAATGATACCTTAATCAAAAGCTCTGGTCATCAGCATTAATACTGCATTAAAATATACATACATTTACATAAATAATTTTATTCAAAAAAATTGGCAAATCAGCAAAGGGGTTAGCCTTTGCTAATTTACGAATTTGATTGTAAATTCAGTAGAACATGAAATAGTGGCCCGATTTTGATGAATGATACCTTAATCAAAAGCTCTGGTCATCAGCATTAATACTGCATTAAAATATACATACATTTACATAAAAAATTTTATTCAAAAAAATTAGCAAAGGGGTTAGCCTTTGCTAATTTACGAATTTGATTATAAATTCAGTAGAACATGAAATAGTGGCCCGATTTTGATGAATGATACCTTAATCAAAAGCTCTGGCCATCAGCATTAATACTGCATTAAAATATACATACATTTACATAAAAAATTTTATTCAAAAAAATTGACAAATTAGCAAAGGGGTTAGCCTTTGCTAATTTATGAATTTGATTGTAAATTCAGTAGAACATGAAATAGTGGCCCGATTTTGATGAATGATACCTTAATCAAAAGCTCTGGTCATCAGCATTAATACTGCATTAAAATATACATACATTTACATAAAAAATTTTATTCAAAAAAATTAGCAAAGGGGTTAGCCTTTGCTAATTTACGAATTTGATTGTAAATTCAATAGAGCATGTAATATCAGCCCGATTTTGATGAATGATGCCTTAATCAAAAGCTCTGGTCATCAGCATTAATACTGCATTAAAATATACATACATTTACATAAAAAATTTTATTCAAAAAAATTAGCAAAGGGGTTAGCATTTGCTAAATTACGAATTTGATTTTAAATTCAGTAGAACATGAAATAGTGGCCCGATTTTGATGAATGATACCTTAATCAAAAGCTCTGGTCATCAGCATTAATACTGCATTAAAATATACATACATTTACATAAAAAATTTTATTCAAAAAAATTAGCAAAGGGGTTAGCCTTTGCTAATTTACGAATTTGATTGTAAATTCAATAGAGCATGTAATATCAGCCCGATTTTGTTGAATGATGCCTTAATCAAAAGCTCTGGTCATCAGCATTAATACTGCATTAAAATATACATACATTTACATAAAAAATTTTATTCAAAAAAATTTACAAATTAGCAAAGGGGTTAGCCTTTGCTAATTTACGAATTTGATTATAAATTCAGTAGAACATGAAATAGTGGCCCGATTTTGATGAATGATACCTTAATCAAAAGCTCTGGTCATCAGCATTAATACTGCATTAAAATAAACATACATTTACATAAAAAATTTTATTCAAAAAAATTAGCAAAGGGGTTAGCCTTTGCTAATTTACGAATTTGATTGTAAATTCAATAGAGCATGTAATATCAGCCCGATTTTGTTGAATGATGCCTTAATCAAAAGCTCTGGTCATCAGCATTAATACTGCATTAAAATATACATACATTTACATAAAAAATTTTATTCAAAAAAATTGACAAATTAGCAAAGGGGTTAGCCTTTGCTAATTTACGAATTTGATTGTAAATTCAGTAGAACATGAAATAGTGGCCCGATTTTGATGAATGATACCTTAATCAAAAGCTCTGGTCATCAGCATGAATACTGCATTAAAATATATATACATTTACATAAAAAATTTTATTCAAAAAAATTAGCAAAGGGGTTAGCCTTTGCTAATTTATGAATTTGATTGTAAATTCAATAGATCATGAAATAGTGGCCCGATTTTGATGAATGATACCTTAATCAAAAGCTCTGGTCATCAGCATTAATACTGTATTAAAATATACATACATTTACATAAAAAATTTTATTCAAAAAATTTGACAAATTAGCAAAGGGGTTAGCCTTTGCTAATTTACGAATTTGATTGTAAATTCAGTAGAACATGAAATAGTGGCCCGATTTTGATGAATGATACCTTAATCAAAAGCTCTGGTCATCAGCATTAATACTGCATTAAAATATACATACATTTACATAAAAAATTTTATTCAAAAAAATTGGCAAATCAGCAAAGGGGTTAGCCTTTGCTAATTTACGAATTTGATTGTAAATTCAGTAGAACATGAAATAGTAGCCCGATTTTGATGAATGATACTGTAATACTGATATCGAGAGCTTTTAATTTTTTTCGTTTCATATAGTCTTTGTGGACTGAATAATATTTATATTATCACTTTATGTATAATGAGACTGTTTATTTTATTTAAGTGACATACCTGGCTTGTTCATGGTAAATGTTGTTAATTTTTTTCGATTGTACCTTGTGCATAAATCGCACTGGGGCACAACAAAATATTCCCTGACATTCTGTCTTGTTAGAATTGTAGTAGTTCTTGGTTATTTCTTTTTCGCTTATTCTAGTGATCCCATCGATGAAAAATAAGTTCTCAGCCCTGTAAATTATTAGCAAATAAAACATCAAATTTTAAATTTTGTATCAATATTTCTGTTTAATAAATTCCATTGTTTTCAGTTTTTTTTTGTTTTGTTTTCTTTAATTTTAAATTTTAAATTTTCATTAGTAAATTTTATATTTAATTAATAATAACTATTTAATTATAATATATCATATATTTATTCTTTTATCTCTGATAATAAATAGTAATTTAATTTTTTTATTTATTATTTAATTATGCTTTTTTTTTGTATGAGTCTACTTATATAAATTTAAATTTAATTTAATTAATTTAGATAGTTTTTTCTTTTTCTGTTTTTTCTATATTTATATATAAATTAAAAATATTTAATTATAAAATTTATTAAAATTTAAGTATAGGTTTTTTTATTTTTTTATTAATTAGTATAAAGCTGTGTGTTTTTTGTTTTTGTTATAATTATAGAGATGAAAATTAAATAATTTTTTATTGTGATTTTAATTTAATTATTAAATTGACATTTAAAAATTGGTTTTTCATTATTTATTAATTAAATTTTTTTGTGAAAAATAATTAAAAATTAACTTTTAATTTTATTTAATTAGTTTTCGTTTTTTGGCACGTTATTAATTGTTAATGTTAAATTAATTATAGTTTAGTCAACATTTGTTTTGGGGGTGATTTGTGATTCTTTTAAAGATATCAGTTGGGTTGGACAGTTTCTCTAGGAACTTGCCATACATAATTTAAATTAATTTCAAAATTAAAAATTATATTCTATACTTTGGTAGTTTGTAGTAGCATCGTTTACTTTTCACTGTGGTAAAGAGTTATCCAAACAGAACTGAGATTTTTATTTTTAACGCGCAGTTAGAATTATTGAAAGTATTATGTGCAAGTATAACTCCAAACCTATGGGGTTAGACGCATTTAAATTGAATAGGATTTTTCTCAGCTAGATGGCGTTACATGCTACACATAACGTAAAACGTCAGTACTTTTTGGATAACCCTACATAAGTAGTGTACTTAAGGGCTGTCCTTAAATTTTAAACTTAAAATATCAAAATAATTTACTTAAAACTAAAACGAAAATAAAATTAAGTTATAATTTAGGAAAATAAATAAAAACAATTGGAGGGATTTTTTATAGTTAAAATCGACTTTATTCATCAGATGAACGATGGTGGTGGTAATAATGATTTTTCGATATTATTGTCGGTGGTACGAGTGAAAACTAGTCAAAACAGGACTCTGATTTATGAAATTAGATGCACAATGATTTTAATTTATTGACTAAGACCTTTAAACCCATTTACATCGCTCGTCTTTTCGCGAGGTCAATCACTTAACGAGTTACAGGAAGAAATATACAATGTTTGGAAAAGGCTCCCCAATATTGGGTTGGGCTATCAAATAACATCTGTACTAGAATTTGAATAAGTTATAAATGACGAGATGCTGACAATGTATATCGAGCTAAAAAAGCTCGACAGTTGTGCTAAACGTAATTCGTACTTCTTCTTGGTGTTATAATTTTTGCTTGTGCTAATCGAATCGGAAATAAAAACAGCGGTTAATGGTTTAAATGTCACAATGGCCTTGACAGAGACTTTCTAGGTCAATCAACCTTTAAACATAATACCTTACAAATGTTCTGCTGGTCATTTGATGTTTAATAATTTGCCTTATCATGTAAACGATTTCGATTTATGCTTTAAGCTTTATATTCGTTTGTGTTAATCGATGGTTCCGACCAATATGGGGTTTAGGATTTAAAATCTTAGTTATTGATTTGTGGAAGACTATTGCACTTAGTTGTCTGTAAATATCTAAGAATATTTAAGTTAAATGGCTAAATATTGTTTTTGTGTATATATGGCGGTAAATGGACTTTTAATAAAAATCTACATACTATCTCCCTTATCTACTATCTCTCTCTATTTATATACCTTTATGTATATGTATATACCTTTTATACCGATGGACGAACTTTAATTTACATTTTTTTTTGTATTTCGGATCAAGACACATTTAGGTACATCAGCGTGCACGTTTCCTAGCTATATATATATTCTCCAAAAAATATACTCGTCACACATATTTTGTCTAAATACACAAAATTACACGTTACTCTCCCCTTGACGGGTGGGCGATGATGTTAAAAAACTTTGTGTCATCGCTAAATTACTACCCGCATCCATTGGATAAATATTTCGTTTACGTTTAACAAAGCTCGTTGGCGATGATGATGATGAAATAGCACCGCCACCACCACTTCCTAAACCGAAACCAATTCCACCACCACCGCCAATCGATTTTGTTTCATTTAAATTAATCAATAGCGGTAGAGATTCATTTTTCGACATGACTATGTCGTCCGAGTTATTCCGTTTTTTGGTTAGTGTACTACTACTACTACTACTGTTACTACTAAAACTAATACGTTTTGGCTGATTAGTAATTTGTGTTGATGACAATGATGACGATGATGGTGGTAGTAATGATAACTTATCCTCGTTACTAGCGGTGACTGGATAGTAAACGGGAAAATGTGATTCTAAGACACCCGGTTTTAAGTTGTATTGTATTGTACTTTGATTTTGATTTGTTTTTGTACTACTACTATTACTATTACTACTATTATTATTATCTATAATTGAATTAGAATTTGAATTATTGTAACTACCAGAATCACCACCACCACCACCACCACCACAACCTGTACCATATCCACCCGTTAACGATGATAATGCACTAAAATATGTGTCTCCACTCGAACTTGTCGTATTCGTTGCATTCGATTTCAGCGATGAACGGCAACGCCGATGATCACTGTATTGGCAACATAGTATTGTTAATGGATGGAATGGTATACGATTGTGGCACGGACATTGTGGACATTCTGAATATTTTGAACTGCTATTATCTAATATACGGCTATCACTGATTGCAATAAATTTCAATTGATTCAGATTATTATCATTACTGTCATCATCATCGTTGTCGAGATTATCGGCTGATTTGGAATTCTCCTGGAGCATCCACAAATCAATATTTGATTGATGATTTGTCGAATTGGTCGATTGATTTGGATTCATTGTGTTTAAATTACGGTCCATCATACTCGATGCGGTCTCATAGCTTAAATCACTCGAATCACTATTATTATTACTAATACTATTATTATTATTACTACTACGAATACTATTATTATGACTATGACTATTAAAATTATTCATTGAAGGCACAACAGATAAACTAACAATTTCATTGCCAGCACCAGCAATAAATATTTGTCCCATTCGCTTATACGAATCCACGTTTTTCCAATCGTCTGCGCATGTCGATAAATTTCCTGTAATTTTTGGGGCCCGTCGCAATATCTTCGGTGTGCACAATTGACTTTCGTCAATTTCAATGATCTCGTCTTCGCTCGTATTATTCGCCGACAATCGTTGTAAACATTTTTCGATACTGGCCGCTAAATTAATGGCGTTACTCGTTCGCGAACTTATACTTGAAATTTCTGAAAGACTTTCGGGACTGGCCAGTGGTGCCAATCCAAACCAATCGTCGTGTATAAGATCGAATTTTTTTGCGTTCATACTCGGAACATTTGTCATCGATAGGCTGACGGGACGGCGTTGCATTGTTTCGAATGGTCGCATCACAAATGGTTGTGGTGCCGGTTGTTTGTGCAAGATACTTTTTGGAATTTGGCTTGGATTAATCGCCATTGCCGGCGGTATAGGTGATATACATGGAAATGGTGATGGTGTCGATTGCATTGTAAACGGTGTTGTACAGTCGACTTCGAATGCAACATTTTTACCAAGTTTACCAGCTTGCTCGGACACAAGTACAACGGTGGTGGCTTCACTGGTTGGCCCCGACATACTGCTGTTTCGTGCCAATGTACTATCCTCGTATATGCTCGATACATCGTACTGTAGTATCGAGCTTAATTGACTTTTACCAAATAGACTACCCGCAATCGATGACCCTTTACTCGATCCATCGATGCACGGTTCCAAAGGGCTCTGTAAACTGGTAAAACTCGTTTCCAAACATATTTTATGCGGCGCTGGTGGTGATGCTGTATTATTATTATTATGACTATTGATAATTGGTAACGAGGTTGGTGAATGAGGTCGTTGATCCAAACTCATTAGATCACCAACATCGGATGTTATTGATGAATTAGCGTTCGATGCTTGTCGATGCGGTTTCCGTGGACCAAATGTTGTTATAACCTGTGTGTTAGGTTTTAAGCCCAGCGCACGAATGATGCAATATAGACATAAAATATAAGGGAAAACATAAAAAAAAATGAAAATTAAATTAACAAATTTTTCATATTATTATTACGTTGTCGTTGTTGTCGTCGATTCGAAATTTTCTTGGAAATTTTTAATATGGCAAAATATTATTTTATTACAACGACGAAAACGACATTATTCGAATGGAAATTGAATAAAATTTATTTATTTTATATTATCTAGAAAAATAAAAATAAAAATAAATAAATAAAAAATATAAAACGTGGAAAATTGGAAAACGGGCTGATAATAAAGCAAAATCATATAAAAAAACGATATTTTTGCGCAAGCACAATGAATCGAAAAACATATAATACAACGGCAAAAAAGGCAGGGGGACCGGAACAAAACGTGTTTTTATTTTTATTTTTTTATGATTTAGGTTTTCCAAGAAAACTGTGTGGGTTCCTAATTAGCATATTTCCACATACAATTTTATTGTGTAATTAGTGTTGTATAATAATAATATAATAACAATTTATTTTGATTGCATAAATTTCTCAAGAATAATGCTATTTAAATAAATCAATAAATAGTTCTTTAAAATTTTCCCGCCCTTAAATTTAATTTTTTTACAGTTGTAGTAGAGACTCATTTTGAAAGTCGAGAAAATAATGAGCTAAAGTCGATTTTTAAGCTAATTTTCAAACCCATGATTATTATAAATTCTCCTAACTATCAAATAAATAGTGATCGATCAAATACAAATTAATGACGGATAAAAGCGGTAACTAATATCCCAATGTTTTTGTTTGTTTTTTTCATCATTCTAGTTCTCGGCTAAATTTTTGTATTATGTCTGTACTTTTTGGTAATTTTTGAGCAAAAATGTCAATTTTAACGAAATAGCAATATAACGGGTATGATTGAGATAGCCAAAAAAATATAATTAAATTAAACTTTAAAATGGCAATGTTTAACAATGCCACTGATACAATTTAAAAAGCTTTAGCCTATTGGAACACAGAAATTCGTTAATGAAGCAAACACCTATTATATTTCTAAAACCACACATGAATATTCAAAAGTACATCTAACCATTTTGAGTCATTTTTTCCAGGGAATACTCTCTCTTTGAGGAACCAAAAACATATGTTGGGGTTCCCTGCGTTGTCTAATATACTTTCTAAAAAACCGCATAACGTAAAACAATATTAGGTTTCATTTGAAGTTTTCGGTTAAAATATTTGATAGTTATCGTTGGACCATTTTAAAAGCATTTAAGATCTTTAATGATGCCCATTAACTTGTGCATTCATAAAACCAATCAAGCAGTTTGCGGAATCACACTAAAGTTTCCAAACGGATCCTCAAAGATTTTCTGTAGCTCAACGGCTCTTATCACGACTAGGGTAAAAAAATAGGATCCGACATACCGAAGTTCAACTCGTAGAAACACAGATTGATCGCGAAACTTCAACATCTTAGAAATCGGGCCGGTGCACGAATTGGACACAAAGACTGGAAACAATCAACTCTGACCACCAAAATATCACGAATGAAAGGAGCTGAAAAACCTGTCTACGGTTGGAAAATTTTTCAAAACTCAACAACCGACAATGACCCTGTTACTGTGGAAGCAAAACCTAAAGATATTTTATTGCAATTTCTAACTTTGACAATAAATTAACGTGACCATCCTCCGATGCTAAAGTTACAAAATAGTGGAACAATACAAGATTCATCACCGTTCCATGCTGATAAAAGAGTTAGAATTCCTAATTGAAAAAATTAAATGTTTGACCATTGATTTAAGTAATTTAGGCATGGCTGTTAGGATGGAGATTTCGTAATTTGCGATATCAGCTCAGCGTTCTCTGTTGAAAATAGGCTTGATGAAACAATTTTGAACTTTTAAGAAAAATGCAAGAAAATAAAATTGGCCAGAGCATTTTGGCACACGAGGTTGAGTACTATCCGGACAGAATTGCATATGAATATAGCTTTAACTTCAAGTTTCGATTTTATAAGCTAGACACCTATATGATCGGAGAATAACTTGTTTGGCCAAAAGAGACTACCACCAAAAATCTCGAAATCTTCACTATCAAGGTGAACACCTCACATCTGTACGCATACAGTTGGGAATATCCCTAATGGACTTAGATCAGACTGAAAATCTTTAGCATATTTGGCATTCGTATTCGTTTTAAATATTTGTATCTTATCCACCTAGATAAGAATATGGCTACCCTGAGGAACACCCAAAGTGACACTTATAATCGTGGAAGTATAATTGTCTATTTTGATGATCTCAATTTTAGATTCTAGATTGGATTTTATCCACTCTATCAAATTGCAATCCATATAATCATAAACCACATTTGCTAAATTGAAATCTTTCAAATCAAATGATCTTCTGGGACAAGAGCGGGAGCAAGGATATCTGAGTAAGTTGAGCTTACGAATTTCTCGTAAACCCTATGTTGAAGTGACCAGGGATATATGCTATGCAAGCGACTATTAAATGCAGTAATATATTACTCCACCATCTTTGGAATAAGTGTCAAAATGAAGATGTCTGTCTCTGCGGCTATTATTATTATTATTCAAGATGAGTAATAATATCACCAGGGACCCCTCAAACCAGGATTATTCATTTTTATTAGTTCGTTTCATTCAAGCCAATTTTGAACGAATGTAGGTAAAATTTCTGCCACTTAACCGGTACTTCAAGAAAAAATGTTTATAATCTACATTTTCTGGAGAGACACTTTCTCACTCATCTTGCCGCGTCCCCCGAGTAACGGATAAAGAAATGCTCCGTAACTATGATACACTTGGAAAATAGAAGGGAAATAAATACTTTTCACGCACCAACAAAACCATGTATGCAGTGCAAACAACAACAAAAAATATTACCCCAGATAGTATTTCAGTCAATTGGCTAAAAAACCATGTTCTTCGGAAGCAGGCCGTATGGATTTTGGAGAGGGCAAACAATATATGACAAAGGAGAAGCCAATGGAAATTTTATGTTGCAAGCAGCTGAAGTTAGGGAATGAAGTGTATACCTAGCAAAAAATGACGATATCTGGGTAGGCTTCAACAAAGGAAGAAATCATTTGCCAAGCGGAGTAAAAGCTACAAATGTATCGAGACACAAAAAAATTTGTGAAATAGAGGTTAGTGGAACAGCGCACTTGGGGTGAATTAGATAGGAAGACGGACTGGATCTTACGACAGAATAAAACTTCGTCTAGGAAGAGTAAAAAAAAGAAAAACTGAATCGTCACCATAGACCGACCAATCAAATAGTAGCGAAAGTACAAGTACCGAACCAATAGTGGTTTAACTTGAGGTTAATCAACCAAAAAGTAGTGAATCTACCAATAATATTGCACCAAAACTTTTGCTACCGAAAGTAAACCCACCACCACCAGCAGGGTAGACATTAAATTATAAATTTAATTCTGGTTGCTCACTAACACCAGACCTAATAAACTCCCATGGAACAAGAGCTAGTTTTAAGATAAACTTGGTATGACTTAATTATTTTCTAACTTATTAAAACTCCACCTGTACCTCAATTTTGTTTAATGTACACATTTATTATTGTGGTGGTTCAATTTTATTTTAATGAGTCAGTTTAATTCTCAATTAAATTACGCCTAAATGTTGTTTCTTTAAAGCCTAAATGACGAAGCGGTTGTAATCGGTTTTCGCATGAGTATTTTTCCCAACGTTTCGATGTTACGATAAATGGCTTATACATACAAAATCAAAACTTAAATGTCGTTTTGTATTTTCATTCTATATTATTTTGAGAGAAAAGCGAACAGAGAGTAAAGGTATAAACAGAACCAGAGCGACAACGACGAGCGGCGACGCCTGTCAAATTAAAATACACTAAAAGCATAATATGCTAACAGAAACATCGACGATGGCGACGACGATTTTTTCGTTGAAATAAATTTAGAGTCTATTTCTAATTTTATCGCCGGCGAAACAATGTTGCCAACTGTTTTTTATTTTTCTAAAGTGCTTTTTTAATAAAGAAGCATAATACAGCAGCCATGTTTTAAAATTTTTCTTGTTATTTTTATATCGCGATACGCTGACGCTTTTGTTAGTTCTGTTTACTACAGCGATATCGCTGGCGAAATATATATTTATTCGTTGACGCTCGTCGTTGACGCTCTGGTTCTGTTTATACCTTAAAACTTATTTTTCAAAATCAAAAATCAAGCGACAAAATCAAGTTTCGAAATGTTGTCATTCATCAACAAAAAAAAGTAAACAGCATGGGTATACACAAGCTAAATGACAAATTATTGTAAATTATTTACAATTTTACAAATATGATGATGAACAAATAAAGAAAGAAGGATGACCAATGCTGTTTGTAATTAAACCATGGTTTGGAGAATCAAAGTTAACAAGGCAAAATCCTTTCACATTAATTTTCCATATTAAAAGGCTACCAATAAAAATCAATTCAATGCAGGGGCCATATGCAAACACAGCTAAATAGCATGTGATAAAGAAAAATGGAGAACTTAACATTAAGGTCAGAAAAATGTATTGGGTCCATAGGGTCAATGCAAATAAATTTGTAAAGCCCCCATTAGCCAAAGCTGCATTGGAATTATATATATATATATATATATATATATATATATATATATATATATATATATATATATATATATATATATATAAAGTGTATATCCCAAAAGCCTATTTTATTGGTACTTATGCAATCAAAACAAATTTTAAAATTATAATTTGAAAAATTCACTTACCTTCATAATTAATAAAAATGTTTTTTCAAAAAAGCATGTTGGGTACATAGTTATTTTGTAAAAAAAACGTTTTTTAGTTTGTTTTTTAAAAAATAATTAAAATAATTACAAAATCTATATAATTACGATAGTTATGTATATATATATGTGTGTGTGTGTATGATTTTATAAACGTGTTTGTGTTTTAGTTATATAAATTCATCGGTTTATCATACAATGTTATACATCAAACCTCTACAAAAATAAAAAACAAAATTAAAATTAAAATTAATAAATAAGCAAAAATATATTAAGCAAATTATTTTGAATAAAATATGTAAAATACAAAAAATAAAATAAAATAAAATAAAAAATTAAAATTATGAATTTTATGTAATATACCTTGTATCGTTAATTGGTCTGGTACCAGAATCTACAGTGGCTGTTGATACATTTTCAGACGAAATTTGACAATCAAAAGACTGATCTTTCTTTAATTCAACCTAAATAATTGATTTTTTTTTTTAAGAACATTTTTATAAATTGTTTTTGGTTTTTTTTTGATTTTTAAACAGAGATTTTGGAACATAAAAAAAAAATAAAAAAATAATAAAAAATTAACATAAAATTATTAATAAAATAGAAGTTAATAAAATTATAATTATGATGAGATAAATGTTTTATGTTTATGATGAAATTTTTTATGATGGCAGAGTAGTTTAATGATTAAAATGGTTTAATGAGATACACAGTGGAGGACATTGAATTACTTTCAAATTTTGAGTTTAATTTCAAAACACTAGCACTCTTAAACTACAACTATATTTCAAACAGGCCAATAATATAATTATCCTCACATTTAACATTTCTTAACGTCCACTATTAATTTTAACTACTTCATGGAAGTATTGGAAGTGGAAGAATTATTTTGTACCTATAATAATGGTGAGACTAATTTAATGTCCTTCGCTGTATTAACAAAATTATTTTAAGGGATTTTAATTTTAACAAGTTTAAACAATTACTTATCGGGGTAATTAACTTCTATATAACAAAGAAAAAAAAATTAAAGTTCAGCTACTTAAAAATACCAGACGTACAATTGACGAACAAATCTCGTATTGTAAAGCTATTTTTGGATAATAATTTGGGATGGTTCTGTAATTGACACCACAAAATTTTTTAATTATAAATGTGTCTACGCTATAACTGGTGATTACATGACCTATTGAGCATAAAACGTTTAATTCAATTGATTTGTAATGTTTAATCAATTTTTAATATCTAATTTATATTAAATTTAAAGTTTTGTATCGTCAAAAAATCAAATTTCATAAAAATATTTGGGCTATAACCTTCTATTAAATAGAAAATTTCAACAAAAAAAATTATAATGGAATTTACGATCCAGTCTGTCAAAAGGGTTCTAAGCAACATACCATCTACTTTTCAAATAATATTCTAAGCATGTCTGCTACCATTATATTACTTACAAGATTCTTTGGCCTATTTTCAAAGCACTCAAAAAATCATTAAAATTTAAAACCAATCCTTCGATATTCTACGGGAAGTTCATACAATCTTTCAAAAAAAGTGATCGAAACTAAGTGGTATCATTGATTCATTAGATCCATCACATCTAACCAAATAAGATGGCATTCCTTCGTCAAAAGAGCTGCAAAAATTTAGTGTAATCAATATAAATCGGCAATGATATCAGGTTAAAACTGAATCCCACAAATACCTCCATAAGATCTTTAAGTGATACGGTACATAATATAAATACACATAGTACAACCATCATAAGAAAAAAACAGTACCCATTGATGTTTCAGATGTTGGGTCGATAGAATATCGTCAAAATTTAGCATAAATATATGACATTTAGGCGATTATACATACACAAATATTTTGATTATTTTAAAACGATACCAGTAGCGACATCTAGCACGTCAATGGGCTAACATACCATGGTAGAACTATGTGTATTTATTTTATAGGAGGGAGCAAATTAGAGTTTCAGAATTTTTGTTTCTAACTACCCAGGTAAATTATGAATTACGAGATAGATTTGAACAAAAATGTAAAATATTCAAACAAGATATCGATTTTCTTTATATAGAAGGAAAACGAAATGGTAAACTGGAAATCGAAAATTCAAGGTTGATAATCGGATTTTCCTGATTTTTCATTTATAAAGTATTCCGTACAAAGAAGGAGATTAGTTTCATCTTAACGTATAAAGAATTTTAAATTCTAAATCCGACAACAGTTCCTATACATATTTAATAGAAATTTCAAGATTACATCATTTGAATGAAAACTACCGAATGCATGATTATGTTTCTATAATCGTTAACAGATGAATCTGTCGGTACTGATAAAAAAGGATTTGTTTTATCTGTATACATGTTTATCGCATTACTGAAAAAATGTAATTGGGGCTTGTCAGTTAAATAATAATAATAGTCAGATTTATTTTGATTTCCAGCTGCAGTAGAATGGGCACCTTTGTATTATTATCGACATAAATATCGTTTCTGACTATACTTGTGATGTCAACGGAAAATATTTAAACGGAAGTAGGTGCAAAATCAGATTTTTGCGATTCGATGTTGTTGATGATTGTTGGTTCGATTTTCAACCCTAATAAGTTACTAATTTTTAAAAGCTGTAAAGTTTGCCTGAGAACCGCAATTTAAGATAGTTTAAGAAGATGATTTGCCCCCCCTTTAGCATTTTTGATCAAGATGTTGACAGTTGCTAGTAATATTTTGTAGCTTTTAATATCAACATTTTTGTAGTAGATCTTGGAAGGACAAAATATTTTTTATTCTAATAGAGCACGAGCCTACTTTGTAGCAGTTGAGCTACTGGAACAATGATACAATTTTGAACTTGAGTTTGATTGAAAGAATTTTTTTTGGCATCCAATATCCGAATTCTATTTTTAAGAATTTTAATTAATTTTCCATATGTATCAAACTTCCGTTGAGGATGATTTCAGCTCGCGAAATCAGATGACATGTTACATTGATGACATTATTCGATAAATTTTTTGAAATACAAATATTTTTGTTACCGTTTCTGGATGCTGGAGTCGGTTTAGTTTCGTCGAAATGTTTCCGTAAGTTTTGTACAAATTCTGTTTGTGAAAAGTCGTTGGTAACGTTTCGATCGAAAAATTGTCCTGGTATTCGAAGTGCGCTTCCGTAAACTAGTTCTGCTGGTGTAGTCTATAGTTCTTTGCTAAACGTAGTCCGTAGTCTTAGTAGGATTAATGGTAGTATATTAGTCCAATTAGTTCGGTCGTGACACATGCATTATCGCAGATTTGATAACTCGATGCCAACGTTCTACCATACCATTACATTTCGGATTGTAGCTCGTTGTGTGTCTATGTTTAAATCCTAATAGTTTTGACAATTCTGACAACAAAATGAATTCAAACTGTCTCCCCTGATCGGTTACGATGCAATCTGGAACACCGAATCTGGCTACCCAGACAGAATACACCGCGAATGCAACAGTGGTCGCAGTATTATAAGGAACTGGAATGCCTTCAGCCCAGCGCGTGAAGCGGTCTATTAACGTCACACAATATCGATTATTTCCAGAAATGGGTAATGGACCAATGCTGTCTAGATGAATTACTGAAAAGCGTCAAAATCCAACTATAAAGGTGCCGAGAGGTGAATGTGTATGCCTTGAAATTTTATATTTTTGGCATGGTATACATTTTTGAGGCATTATTTTTGAATCTTTTGAGATGGAGGGCTATATAACGTTTTTAGTTAAAAGTTTGACTGAAGCGCGAATTTCAGGATGTGATAAGTTATGTAGAGATTCAAAAACAATTTTTCCGAAAACTTATTGGGATAAAAGGTCTTGGTATACCGCTTGAAATATCATAACAAATGAGCTTGTTGGAATTGAATGTTAGGGGTATTAGTTTAAGTTGAAGTTAAGTATTTAAATTATTATTATTGAACAAATCTCGTAGTTCTTCATCATTGGTCTGAGCATCTGCAATTGCGCATAATCAATGCTTTCAGGAATAGAAATCTGATTAATATGTCAGAGAGTATCTGCTACAACGTTATTTACACCGGAAATATGTTGGATATCGGTAGTAAATTGGCCGATGAAATCAAGATGTCAAAATTGTCGCGGCGATGTTTTTTCTGGGTTTTGTTAAACCGCGTAGATTAAAGGTTTATGATCTGTAAACAATGTGAACTCGCGACCTTCTAACAAATCTTTAAAGAGTTTAATGCCTGAATGAGCTGCAAGCAACTCTATTTCATAGGTACTGTATCGTTGTTGTGTTTCGTTTAGCCGCACAGAGAAGAAGCTGAGTGGTTGCTAATTACCTTCCACATACTGCTGCTATTATATCGTCAATAATAGCTAATCTAGCTGTAGCGGAGGGATGAGAAAGTAAAGTTGCTTGACATAACTTTTCCTTACAATTAGCGAAGGCTTGTATTGATTCTTCTGACCATTGAATTAGAGTTTCACTGTTTGGAACCCTTCAAAAAATAGTTCAGAAAAATTTGGTCTTGTGCCGCGTTTGGGATGAAACATCTGTAGAAATTAATCATACCTAGAAACCTTTTGAAATGATTAACCGTAGTTGGACGTTCAAAATTTTTAATTACTTCGATTCTTCCCGGATTGGGTGAAATGCCTTGTTCATTAACCGTATGCCCTAGGAAGTTTATTTTGTGGGAAGCAAAAACACATTTTTCTGGATTTATGATCAAACCATGTTCTGAAAATTTTTGGAAGACGACATTTAGATGTTCCAAATGATCTTCTAAGGATTTTGAAGCGATTAAAACATCGTCCAATTAAACGAAGCAAAAATTAAGGCTAGATAGAATTGAGTGCATCAATCTTTCAAAAATTTGTTCCGAATTTCTAAGCCCAAAGGTCATTTTAGTGAACTCGAATAAACCAAAGGGTATTGTAATGACAGTTTTTAGAATATCAGAAGGTTCGATCCAAATCTGGTGATATGCTTGAACAAGGTCTAGAGACATAAATATGTTGCACCCTTCAAGCTGATATGAAAAGTTTTGAAGCGGTATCGGATATCTGTCTGGTACCGTGATTCAATTCATTGCTTGATAATCTCCGCATGGCCTCCAAGTCCCATTTTTTTCTTACAAAGTGTAATGGACTGGACCAAGCACTGCTACTGGGACGACATATCCCTTGTGACATCATGAACTCAAATTCATCCTTTGCCATCTTCAATTTGGCGGTAGTCACTAGTTGATGCGGATCTAAAAATCCTTTTTTTCATTATTTTTGACGATTCAAAATATTTACACCCCGCTACGCATTTCCGAGCACAAAAAAACCAAATCGAAAATCATAGTAGCACTGATTGTATGCTTTGAAAAAGGCTTCCGGACCCTTATCCGCTCAAGAGAATCCTGGAGGAACAGGTCAAAAGCGGAAACTGGAAGTAAACAATTCTACACTGACGGCTCCAAACTAGACGGCAAAGTCGGAGCTGGAGTCTTTTAAATGAAAAATTAAATGTGAATATCTTCCTGATCACTGCAGTGTTCATCTTCCTGATCACTGCAGTGTGTACCAGGCAGAGGTGATAGCGATCGAGGAAGCGCTGACTTGGTTAATGCATAATGTCATATCCAAAAGGGATATAACAATATATGTGGACAGTCAGGCGGTAATCTAGTCGCTGGAATTAGTTTCTCTGACATCCGCGGTGACATTGAAATGCCGCTCATCTCTTAATGAGTTGAGTGAGCATCTTAATATCCAGATAGTCTGGGTCCCCGGTCACTCGGACGTTTTGGAGAACTGTAGGGCTGACGAATTGGCAAGGAAAGGTACAAATCTCCAATTGAAACCAGAAAGGGCAAATCTGGGGAGGCCTATAGCAGTGCTTTTTATGGCGCTTAAAAAGGAGGCCTCGGGACCGAAGAGGTGAAATTACACCATAACATGCAATGTAGCGCGGCAAGTCTGGCCGAAACTGGACTTGAAGCGCTCCAAAACACTACTATCCCTACGTAGACTTAAGTATAATAGTGGGGGTGCTCACAAGACACTGCCTCACTGGAGAGCATGCGAGGAGGCTTGTGTCAATGGTAAATGACTTCTGTAGAAGCTGTATGGATTAGGAGGAGCAAGAGACTGTGAGCCACTTCCTCTGCTCATACCCGGCGCTTGCTTACAGGAGGTACAAACATCTGGGCAAAGATTATTTCGACGGCCTTATGGATCTCGAAAACTGCAATATGCGAGATATCTTACGCTACATAAGTAGCTCTGAATGGTTCCAATGAAGGTGAAAGGGGAGTAGGATCCTTTGGTATCACAATGGACCGTCACCGGTCTAAGTGTGCGTTAGCAGCCACTTTAACCTAACCTAACCTATATACGAGATACATAAAAAACAAAGAGGACATGTCTGAGAATCAATTATATGGATTCCTTAAAAGGCAGAATATGAGATACAACAAAAAACCAGAACGCAGATGTTAAATGAAAAGAAAGTTAAAAAACATATTGTGCAGTGGCTACATTGGATGTTAAAAATGCCTTTAACAAAAAAGCTGCTAGCTGATTACTTTATAAGTTTTAAAGTACGAAAGCAATGGAATAACAAACGAAGCGGGAGAGTATCACAGAGCTAGATCCTACGTTATGACGGCTTTTTTAAACTGCCAATACCAGAAAAAGTAAAAGTTGTCAGCTTTGCGGATGATGTAAATCGTATTATGATCTGTTCAGAGACAGAGTGAAAGAGTAGCAGGTGCGAAAGGACAGTTTGAATAAAATGGTCCAATAATTTAATAGGAGAAATGGACAGGTGGGTTCTACTGTATAAGAGTAAAACTGAGATTGAAAGATGTGTGCTAGAATCTTAGATCTTACTTAGATGTGTGCTAGAATCTTAGCAAATTTGCTAAGATAATTTTCTCGGAAGGTCCACGTTGTTGGCTAAGAAGTTGTAAAATGATTTTCTGCAAGAATGATTCGGAACTATCTAAAAAAGTATCCAAATTTAAAGTTTCTGACACACATGATGTGTGTGATTTTAGAAACTTTTTAATTGTGGAATTGTAACGTTATCATGTTAGTTCTAATGCATTTGTAATGTCACAGGGTCAATTTGATATTTTATTATTACATTTCGCTGTAGATATAAAATTGAAATTCCATTTATAAAATTGCAAATCAAGGAGTGTTGAGAAAGCAAGGCAAAAAAAAAAGGATTTTAATCGTTTCAAAGTTTATAATAAGAAAAGTTCCTAAGACTTTACAATCCCTTTTTTTCGTAATCCTAAAAACAGAATAATTTGCTCGTATATTTATTTTTTTTGTCTTATTACTTGTTATCTTGTTACATGGATACACATAAAAAAATTAATTTGTTATGATAAGAATTTTTCCTGGTACGGATTTTTTTTTTGTGTTTTTTGTTTTATTTCTTCGCACGCAACAAAAGAAAATTGGTTGTGTGTGTGTATACTATAAATTTAATACAAATTAATTAATTTTTCCAAAAATTTTCCTCTTATTTGTTTTTACGTTTCATAATCATGCTGCTCAATTCATTTTATTAGTATTAATTTTAATTTTAGACTTGAATTAATTATAAAATTTTGCTTTTTTGATACTTTGTTTTATGATTCTTGGGTTTGCATCGCAATTTGGGTTTCCGGAAATATATGAACGAAATTTGGGAATAGGGTCGTTCACCGCATGATGAAGGGAATGTTTTTATTAAATGGAAGATGGATTTATTACTTATGGCATTTTGGCGAATTAGTAATGAACGGTATTTAGTGTGGCATTATTCTGCAAATCATCAATGCTTTGTGCAACTTGTTGAATAGGCCACCAATAATCGCTATTCTTTCCAATTTTACTCAGATTTACCGTTATGCATCTTCTGCAGGTCTTGTGGTACTAGGGTCGGCCCTAGACTAGTTTTTACCTGGTGTTAGTTCCAAAGGGATGCTCCAAACAAAATTTCGCTCCCATATTACATCGAGGTAGGGTTTTTAATGCTATATTTTTCTGATATTTTTAAAATTGAAAATATTTGCATCAAATCCTTGTCGTTTCCACTAAAGCGTGCAATACATCTAAACAATGCATCAATAACTTAGCGAAAATTTTCAATTTTACGACCCAACGAAATATTTTGTTTATTTTAACTATATAACGTGTTTCAAAAAGTAAGAAATACTTTTTTTAACTGTGTTCAAAGAAATTAACGAGTATTTAACGAAATATTAAATATTTTTAAAAGGGAACTAAAATTATTGATTGAAACAATTTTAAATTTAGTTAGTAATTTACTTCAAGATTTTCCCCTCAAACTTTTATTACACGGTAGGCCTAATTTAAAATGAAAATTGTAGAGTTATGACCTTTATTCAATTTGATATTAATATTTTTAAACTTTTTTCTGTTTGGACCAAAAAGCTCAATCGATTCAAAAACGAACTTAACGAAAATAGCTTATAGAAAGTAGCAATTTAAATCAAAGGTTATATATATCGTTAGTAATTTATTTTACGGATTCAATTTGTTTACTTCCACAAAACATTTTTTCGTTAAGTTAACTTGACGAATTTTTCTAGTTTAGCGAACCAAAACAATAATTTTTTATTTTAAAACGTTATTTAATAACGAATCAAAAAAATTTAATTTAAACGTACTGAAATGACTTAACGAGTATTTAACGAAGCCTCTTAAAAATTAACGAGCTATGGGTCCAAATCATTTTTTACATTTCATTATATTTAGTCAAAGGTGAGAAAAATCACCGCCAAATATTATTGGAGCTGGTAAAGTTTCCCCTACTATATATAATATAGCAGTTGGTATGAGAAATCCAAAATACAAACTAAAGCTGATAAGCTTTAAAACGCGTTAAGAATAAGTTTGAACAACTAATTTAAACATGTTTATGAAGCTAGTGATGATTTTTAATGACAATTGGAAATATCATTGTAACTTAATACTTTAATTAAACATTGAGAAACTTAACGAAACAAATATGTTTATTAAATTGACATAGGTTTTCATCTTAAACTTTGAATGCTCCAGGCATGCATAATGTAAGATTAATTAATATTATAAAATCATAAAAGCTATCTGTAGTAGATAATACATTTTTAGCAAGGTTTTTAGCTTAAGTGTTCACAGTTTAAGTTTAGATTGTAATATGTTTTTTATTTGTGCTATTCAGACTATAATGATCTAAAATCAAACTTAACGAAACTAAATTAACGAAAATTATCAATTTCGATTAAAAACTTCGTTCAAAAATTATTTGAATTTTAGTAATTCGTATCTGGTTTTTTAACAGATTTCCGTTAAGTTAACGAAACTTTTCAAGTTTAACGAAACGTAATATTTTTTTTACTTCTTCAACTTTATAATTGACTTCGTGCGATTCACCAAAATTGGATCGAATCTATGTTGATAGTACATATAAGCAATTTTTCAGACTGCTACGATGGTTTAACGAGAAGTTATTCTTGTATATATCGTTAAAAGATAAAATCGTTAAATATACGACTTTGCCTGATGATATCACACAAATATGCATTTAAAAAAATATATTCCCGTTAAGTTCTTGTAGAACATTATTTATGGATCACTGCAATGTATACCAATACGGTTCATCGATCGAAAGTTTTCTACATGAATTATTACCGGCCAAACCCTTTACTATTGTGATACGCATGCGAAATATTTTAGCTCCTGATAATGTACTCAAAGTATCATATCACAGCTTTCAATATTTCACGCTAAGCTTCCTTGGAGTTATTTTTTTTTCTTAATCACTTCTACAGATTTTTGCTGCTTAGCCAATGTCTAGTGCTTTTGCTGCTTCTGCTTTGGTAGATGCTTATATAGAAATTAAATGATTCGCTTCTTTTTAGGTAGTGATGGTACAAAGTTTGTGATCTGCAAAGCTTAACAAAATTGAGTATGCTTGCCCTTATTGCTTCGTATTCTAATGGTAGCTCCAAGACTTCTTAAGATAACGTTGGTGTAAATGATTGCTTTTACTGAGTGTATGGGATCATTATAGTTAACAGTTATGCCAGTTTCGTTATTTTACATTCAAAATTTAGTAGTTCATGTTTGTAGCAAAATATGGGACTGTTACTTGGTTTAAGGTTCCTTTCTGACCCGTTAAATATATCGCTTTCTTTTAGTCGATGTGGAATCCCATTTAACTCTTCTGCCAGTGCATTTTTTGTTTAAATTTTTTGATGGTCCACGTGACCAGATAATTTCAATCGTACATATATTCCCTTATTTCAACCACTGTGACGAAATATCGAGTCTGCGAGGTGTTTTGCTTTAGGGAAATCGAAAGATCATTCAGTGGTTAACAAAAGGGCAGTTTTAAAAAGTTTTCTGGCTCTAGGTGCACCATCAATTTTGAGCCCTCCCAACATATACGCAATATTAGCAATAAATATTTGTCAATGAACCAGAAGTCGCCTGTAATGAACGGCTAAAAGCATTAACCAAAATTCGAACATTTTATGAAGAAGTCCTGCAGCTTTTACTCTTCCTATTGATTTTTTCAAGTGATCTGTTTAGCTTCTTTATAATGGACGTTTGTGCAGGTAAATGTACTGTTGTTTAAGCTCCTATTTATTTGTCTTGTTCCTTCGATATACATCAACTTAAATGAATTAAGTTCACCAAAAATAGGAGATAGTGTGATTTTAATAAAGCAATCCTGAATTGCCTAACTTATAGTTTTTGACCTTCGAGCGATATCGTTTGAATAACCACAATAATTGTCCACGAAATGGTCGTTAGTTTCGGATATTAATTCAGTTTCAAGCATTAAACCACAATTAACGTTGATTACATTTTCATTTAAACAAACTTGATCTTTGTCTAATACTTGCAATGAGGTAACATCCACTTCTTTTGTTTTAATGACATGCGTGACGAATATTTATTTTTTTTTCTCCAGGCGCTCGTGATCTTTCTTTATTTTCTATTGAACTACTAGATTTTATTTTTTATTTTACTTCGAACAATCAAAAATTATAACCAATGAACAAGAAAGTTTTTTAGTTTTACTTATTAGCCCAACTAACCAAAAATTGTGGTGACAATCACTTTGTCGATATGTAATGTGAAAAAAATTATTAGTATGGAAATAATGTAAATGATTCTAATTTGAAATCGAAGAATCATATCGAACCGCATTCGCTACCATTGTCATCACGTGCCATGAATAATTACGACGTCTCGCGTTCACTCAAAAAGAAGTCTTCAACAAGTCTGCTGTGCGTGGATTCATAATTACGCTGCCGGGCCAAACTGGATTCGAACATTTATTGATAGTAAAACTATAGATCAAATTTATAATCAAGAACTTGGTCAAATATTATAGGAATGAACCGAATGATAATCAGGATCGAATGACCAACACAGGATGTTCTCCGTGTTTAAAACAGGCTTCAGATTTTTGCACGCTTGGTGATAAAATTTTAATGCATGTGAAAATGAGTGCCACACAGTCACAAACTATCAGGAGTTTTACAATTAGCACAGGTGTACGACAAGGATATGCTTTGTTCCTGATATTCTTTAATCGAATTGTATAATTTTTTTTTATAAACGTGAAATATTTTAAGGTTACATCATGTACCGGCAGTCCAACCTATCCTAGCACATGCATATAATATCTTTTAGATTCACTTGAGTTACTTTCAGATTTCGTTGGTCTCAAATCAATGAGTCCATAACAAAATATATGACCAAATTATTTGGGAACAAAGGTACAATGAGGGCAAAACATTTGAAGGAGTACTTAGTTTTCGATACCTCGGATTCTTAGTCACTAATGATAATATGATAATTGGGTGGGAGGGGTGTAAAATCACGTCTTGCCCGTGGCCGGTATGTACCGACTAGTTGCTTCACCATTATTTTAAAATCTATTTGAAATATTATTTTTTTTTAAAGAGAGTGGCAAATTGCAAATAATTGATTTGCAATAAATCACCATGACGTAATTCATTTCAATTTTAACGTCATTATCACATTATTGTTCGAATTTTTAACATTTAAAAAGCACAACAAAACTAAATAGCAAAATTGAAAAAGAAAACTTTCTCAAATAGCTTGAGGATAAGCGCGAGAACAAAGATATATATATATATATATATATATATATATATATATATATAAATATATATATATATATATATATATATATATATATATATATATATATATATATATATATATATATATACTTTTGTTTTGTTCTGCCTCGCGCGCTAATTGAATTTTCATATAGCAAATACATTGTAATACAACTAAGGAATTTCAACATTTTTCTTTATTTTCCCTCGTCCTCCGGGCCATTCTTTTAACTTTTTTTTTGTTCTAATATTCTACAATTCTACAAAAGTCAGTATATGCGCGGGTATAAAAATTACACAAAATACTATAATACTTTATATAAATAATATTGGAGTATACTAAAAATATAATGATATATATTGTAATATTGTATATCGTATATTATTACAACAGCAACAACATAAAAAAAAGAAATAAAACTTGGAAAAACGAAAATTAATGTGTTGTGAAAAACGGGAAAATTTTACTGTGCTTATAAATTGGATTATTGTTTTTAAACTTTTATTTCTTTTGTTTTAGCATTTTAGGTTTCATTTTAATCCAAATGGGAAAATCATGGAGTAAAGTGTGAATGGCGTCGTGGTGATCGAGTACGATTGATTGAGTTTATAAATTTGCAATTATGTTCATGGTATCCTTTTATAATAATACTAAATTTTAACCTTTCATTATGCCATTTAATCCTTAATTTTTAACGAGTTGAAAATGATTCAATAAATTTTTTAGGGGAAAACTTGGAAATAATATGGAAGGTAAACTTTTATAACCTTCCTACTAATTTGTTAGTACCTTTAGCTGTTTTAATGGTTATTAATTTTCAAGAAGACCTAGCAAAACATTTTGGCCGAGTATCTATGAAGTCACCGTTGAACTCCCAAAAATCAAAATACCACCATTTTGACTACTCACAGTTGCAATCATTTTCAAATTTGTTTGACCACAGTTCAAGGGACAACTTGCGTCAACTTATGAGTTGCAATATTTCAAGAACTTACTACGTGGTGAAGCAAGCGGCTAAACATCCAAGTTAATTCGTTTAACATGTCAACTTCTTATCTTTTTCAACTCCTGCCAACAGCTGTTGTAAATGGTAAAACGAATACAGTCCTTTTTGATTTCGGGTCCGAGGACTCGTTTGTGATTAAAGCGTGTGTTATGCGTGTGGTTTCTCGAACCAGAAAAACGAATATAAACTATGGTAGCTAAAACATCTTACACAATATAAATATATTACCGGTTAAATCATCTACAACATTGCTTCGGACATTTTAGAAAGGCTGTAAAATTCCTTTATTTTATAAACTGTTTTGTACCTATGAACGAGTGTAACTTCATTAGTAGAATATATCTAAAAACCATATTGATTTCCAATTTATTTTTTGAAGTGTAATCATAAAACATATTAAATTACAAGCTATTTAAACTCACCACTAGTGGTGAATTTGTTTGTATATTTAAATAATTGTCGTGGCCAATATTAGTAGATGGCAAACCAGTAAAGTGATCTATACGTATATATCGTGGGTGTCTAACTAAAAAACTGATTGAGTTATATTAATTTATAACACACGAAAAATTCACTAATGGTGGTGAATATATTTAAAACACTCAACGGTTTAAATTGTTTTTATCATGAAATTAAGTTCTTCTTCTGATTTTGGTTTAAAAACAGACATACTAATATATTTATTTAAACATTTTTAAAACTCACCACTAGTGGTGAATTTATTTTGTTAATTTTAAAATATAGATTTGAATAAGTCTATTGAAAAGTGTAATTATTTAAATACATTTTATGACATTCCCCTCAGATTCTGCATTTTCCATCATGTTACTGCTCTAAACACATATTAATGCTCTAAACTCGGAAAATCTGAATACATAATAAATGTTTTCGCCAATATTGCGGTGTATTTATTTTTTAATTCTAGGTCCTTCGTCTATTATAATTTAACGACGGATTGACCAATATATTTAGATTTAACATGTATCAGAAATTCACCACTATTTTTTTTTTATTTTAATTCTAAAATTAGCCTTAATCACCTTAAAGCAAGTAGTTTGTTTATGGCAAACCCCTAGGTGTTTGTCAACTATAAATGAATTCAGGCTGAATTACTTGTGAACACAAAAAGCTGATTTGACGAATCCAGGGATTACTGACGCAATATGCCCCTTTAACTAGATACATAGATTTAATTACGGGCTTTGAACATAGGAACCATCTGAGTGGATTTTCAGATAAACTGCCAGTTAAAAAGCTAAATTAAAAAGAAGCATTGTTGTATTTTTTCCACTTCCATGATAATTGTTTTTTTGCGATTTCCTAAATTAATCAAGCTTTTATTAAGAAAATGGAACGAATTGGTCAATGCTACTAAACAAAATGATATTAAATAGTTGCACAGCATCATTAATGGAGAAGCACGCAATCCAGTCAACTGAAGATGAGAGATATGAATCAGGCTATCAACATTAGCATATTTAAAGTCATTAAATTTAAACGAGTAATCACAGTGGTGAATATATTTTAAACATTGGTAATTAGGTTATGATCAAATAGGTAAGGCACGTCAAAAACAGTAATATGTTAATCTTTTTCGCACTCGCAGCGGGATATCCGACCAACGAGAACCTAGTAAATAAAGTTCTCATGAACAATCCTCTTTACCAACTCGTACTGGTAATGGTTGGTAGATGTATTACGATCAGAGAATTAAAACGATCGATACAACAAAGCAGAGTTGTCAAATCTAACACTCTTCGGAGGTCAGTTCCAAGAGATACTGAGCTGAGTCAAATATTGCTTAATGATAATCCATTTTCAAAAAGCTCTTAGCTTACAAGATCACCAACATCTTTAAATTGGAGTATTTGTAAAAAAGTTACCGAATATGATGAACTTCGAAGGAAACCAAGCGAAATTGAAAAATAAAAAAGAGCTTTACAAGCAAAGAAATTTGAGGAGCTTTTTCAGACCAGCAATAAGGAAGACACAATTGAATGGTGTTTTCCTGATGAAGAAGAACTAGTAACTGAAACAGATTGGGATTTTAAAAAGAAATAAAAACAACAAGAAAAGGAATAGAATATAGATTTGCATCACTAAATGGGCACAGACTGTTCCGTTTGGAAAACAACAAAAAGTCTAAAAAGACCCAAAACACAAGTAGCTGCAAATAAATTGTAATGATGGAACTCGGGCTAGAAGCACAAAAAGCTGATTTGTTTGCATCATATCGTGGAAATACATTCCGATCATTGCAATAACAAACTGCAGGTGGAAATATAACGCTAGTTTACAAAACTCGCAGTCAAAGCATAAGACCTGTTTATTTACGTTTTTTTACCTGTTTAGGCTCACAAAAATTTCCCGGGTATGATTTAGTTACATAACAAATTGTTAAAGCACTACACGAAAAAGGGTTATGAAAGTTACCTAAAATAATTAATGCAGAGTTTAGACTTGACTATGCTCCACGCCAATGGAAAGTGGCAGAAGTGATAATGATACCAAAACGAGACAAACCACGTAACGATAAAAACTCATGTAAATCGATTTTTTCGCTATTTCAAAATTATTTCAAAAATTCCTACCCACATAATCACAGACATAATTGAAGGTGTGCTGGAAAGCAAAACAATATGTTCAAGTATCTTCTTGGAAGTAACATAAACTTTTAAATAAAATATGGCACAGAGAACTAGCAGATGAACTGCATAAAAATCTACCAAAGCAGTTCCATCAGATTCCAAAATTCTACATAACTGAACGACGTTAACGAAAATATCAGCAGGACCACATGGTAGTGTCCAAAGGGGTATAATCAAGAGATTTGTTAAATACAGATAAAACGCACATAGCAACATTTGCCGATGACAAAGGCACCTAATTAATTGATGTTAATTTCACCTCCAAAAACGTTAACTAGTAGAAATTGGCTAACAGTAAGTTCCAAATGCAAATACGGCCAAATATCTAGGTATGATACTTGACGCTAAAGCTTGTTTATAAGATTTTCGAGTTATGACTGAGAATGCTAGATTCAAGCGTATCCCACATCGTCTTTACCAATATGAAAACCACCACGTGGTAAACAAACTGGGATATATCCCACAAAAACTGAATATCAGTTACTATTAAAAACCAATTGCTAGATAAATGTAATTCATTTTTAATAAAATAAAAAAAAATTAAAATGGACGAACAATTTCCATATAAACTAAATTTCCCACCTCAAATCCATCGTCGTTTGTCATGTTGATGCTCTAAACGATTACAAAAATATACGATAAAAACACTACATAAACATAATACGATTCGTGATAACAATACAATTTTTAGTATTACATATTTACAGTGTAAAGTGTGTGCATTAAACAATTATTCTACTCGTGGCTCTATTGTATATATATATATAGTTTTGCGAATTATATCATCAACATTTATAGTAACAACATCAACATATAACAATAATATATTTTAGTTGTGTTTTGTGTGAAAATTTAGTTTAATGATATTTGTGTGTGTGGCTGCTACTAACTCTCTATTCACACGAATAACAATAATTATTTAATAAAGAGACTTATATAAAATGAATAAACATAAACAATTGTATAAACAAAACTAATAAAAACTTAACTTTTCTATTCTAACAAAGAAATATAAATAAAACTACATTTAACGTTAAGAATCCGAAAATAATAGAAATAAAACCAACTAACTAATTTCTAAGGAATATAAATACAAATAAGTAATTCAAACATTGTTAAAACATTATGAAATCATAAATAAACAACAAATCATAATACAAATAAATAAAACAAAAAAATATGAAATCCAAAAATAGCTTTTCTCATTTTTCATACGATTGTGTGTGTGTGTGTCACAAAATAAGAAAATAACAATAAAATTTCAATAAAAAAAAAACATTTTCGGGATTTTTCCAACCAAAAAAAGGGATGTTTAAATTATAATATAGAGTTTGTGAAGGGTTTGACATTTAAAAAAAAAACGAATGATATTAATAATAGTAATAAATTAGTTGTGATAACATAAACAAAATAACAAAAACAAAATAACATGAACAAAAAACAAAAAAAAAAAATGGTTACCTGAATTCGTTATGTTTTTTGCAAATAAATAAACTTACCTTATTTAATGCGGCTAACACTTTATCGGGCATATGATCTTGCAGCATTACCGGTGATATTAGCACTTCGTCGAAATCTGTATTTTCGGCCCAAATCGCTTGGTAGACAGGCTCCTTTTTTTTAAGCATCTGACTGGATACGACACAACAAAACGATTAAAATGTTATCGTCGTAAGAAAATGAAAAAGAAAATTTATGGTTATTGATTTTAATGTTTTCTGGCAAAATGAATTTGTTTTTTGGGTTTTGTTTGCACAAAGCTTTTTACTAAAAGCTTTTTTATTTTATTTTATAGCTACATCTAATTAGTAAGTAAAATTATGTAAATTACATCATGCTTATGCTAATTAATTAATTGGATACGTGTTGTTTTTTATTTTGAATGAAGCCTAGGTTTTAAAAGATAGAAAGAAGTTTGTTGAAAAAAGTGTAAATTCTAGGTTGTCTTTTGAATTGGTTTTATTAGGTAGCGATTAGTACTATAATTGCTATATTGTTGCTGGGATAATCTGTTTGATTGCTAAGATCCTATTTGCATTTAAACAGGTTTAAACCACAATTGATCCAACTTAAGGTTAACTTTGAATTCGTCCAGCCATATTATGTCTAATAATTGTGAAACTCCAAACGGGGAATGGATAACTGAATTTCAATTGGCGCTACCTTGCTTTTTGCATAATTAATGGATTTGTTTTTATACGGCCAGTCTCATCTGTTGTTTTACAGTATAGTGCTGTAAATGCATCTCTCTCCGAATATTTAGCGTTTATCTTCTCCGGTAACTGTTCTCCAATCGCCAATACGTATTTGTCATAAAATGGTTAATTCAATTGATTTGTAATGTTCAATCAATTTTTTAAATATCTAATTTATATTTACTTTTAAGTTTTGTGTCATATAAAGTGTGTATAAATTAGATTTTCGGCGATCTCAATAATTCAACTAATATCCTGTCTATCCTTCCAATTATATGTAAGAACGGGTTCACCATGGGCCCGGCGCATTTTGGGATATCCTGCTTAATGCTTGGCCATACATTCTTAATCAATAAATCAATCAATCCGGTAACTGATCTCCAATTGCCGACATCCATGTTTGTTACATGAGGATTTGTGATGCGTTTGTGACACGTGATAACCATCTTATTGGCTCATACAGCTTGCACGAGTTAGCTAATAATGAACATTTGGTTGATTAGCCAGTCGCTATTTGTAACTTATCTATACGTCGAATCCAAATAAGTCCGTCGATATGATTTCAGTAGTTTTTGGGTAAGATTGACGTTTCAATTTAATGTAGATTACGCTTAAATATTCCTCCACTAATTCATGGTAAAGTTGTGTGAATCGAGAAAACTTAGCTGCTTCTCAATCTCTTTTTATTATAGTTTTTCTTTTGCTAGCATCTACGCTTCCCATGTTGCCAATCATAATTTACTCTTACTCAGTTTCCTGTGTCATTCGATTTTTCCGATTTCCTTTGTTAATGTTGTTGTTGGCTATTGTCGGAAATCTTGCTTGTAATGTGCTCCAGGACATCCTGTTCTTTAACCTGGAACATTTCATAGTAATCATGCATAAATTGGTCAGTTGACCGGCATCTTCTGTTTCCTCCTGATGGTCAACTCACGCTTATCGCTTTCTTATCCGAATGGCTGTTAATGATATGTTTAATCGAGGGAAGTTTCTCGGGTTTTCCGATGATATTGATAGTGTAGGTGTCGAAGGAGTTATTCATTTTATGCGTAGCTTGCCACATATTGTATTAGCTGTTGTCACATATGAAGTACTAAAAACAATGTACTGCCCTGCTTTTATTTTTCTCCATCTTTTGTGGACTTGGTTTGCAGCTGATTGATTCTCCTGTTTCACTAGTAGAATATTCATCTTTAGTTGATATAGTCACCGTTGTTACTTTAATACTTTTTGATTCCAAAACGAAGCATGTATATCTCATTGTTTACACACTGTAAAGGTCATATATTTTCAACCTAGCCAGTGACACCTTTTATTTTCTAGAAACAGTGTTTTGTTCTAAATTATACCACTAGATGTAAAAAAATATTTGTGAGAACCGCCGCAACCGCAAAAAATAACGAAAACATTTGGGACAATCCGCCTCTAGGTAGTGGAAAAATAATACAGCAACTCTGCAAGAAATGGTAACGAACTTGCAACTAATCAGACTGGATTATTCATCAAATACTATGTAAAATAAAAGTACGATTTAAAAGTACACGGAAACTGAAGTGCTTTCACTACATTGTGGTTGTGCCACTTATCATTTTTCGACTGAAAAAAGTTGTACGGTCAAACAATATTTGAATACTTTCCTAGTTTTTACCGCCAAATGCCGTAAAAATTAAGCAGACTAAGTACCGTGAATATTTGATAGGTTGAACCAGGACCAATAATACCCTGGTCATGTGAGCAATTTGAATCTCTAATATTGATAATCCAATTAAATAAAAATTTAATAGTATTTTGGAGGCAAAGATGTCTGTAGAAATCTTAAACATGGAAGTTTAAGCTATGAGAAAACATTATTTAAGTGTACTTGAAAGAGCTTCCAAAATCCAGAAAAAATGTATACCATAAATCGGAAATATCCAGAAATAAACAAGAACTTAGTATTAGGCCATCAAATCTGAGAAATGAATGCCTCAAATAGAAAATTTTCAATAGGAAATTTTGGAGAAGTTTATGGTCTATATAGCCATTTTCCTGAACAAATATAGCAACGTAGTAAATCAATTTGCAGAGACTGGAAGCATTAAAGACAAAAAAAACTCAGCAAAGTTCAATTGTTTAGCAGATTTTCTTATACCATTTACTTAGAAACAGTTTACTTCAGGACCTATGCATATCCTTATATAAAATCAAGATCTAACACTGAATCTCTGACATCTTGGGACAGTTAATAGTTTACGCAGAATGGGTGATAGTTGCGAAAGAGAGTTCGTGCTTAGAGAAAAATGTTGGAGGATACTTTTAACTCTACCATAATGCTGACGGTAAATACGTAAAGCACAATGATATTATTCCGTGTGTGGGGCGACCGTAGAGATGGTGAAATAATGACCTGTACCATGTATAGGGACATCATACGGAAATACGTTCGTAAGAACGTTGAGTGAATATTAAAAGATGTCGAAAACCATTACCAATTCCAGCTTACATATGCCCACCTAAGATTTTATGTAATCTAAGGTATCAGAACAAAAATCAATCTTTAATTTGATTTTAAAGTCAAATATGTCATTTACTTGGATTGTGACAATCAAAATGTTGCAAAATTATTGGTAAAACCCAACGATCTTATATCGGTATCTGATCTGAACAAGACTTACCAATCATTACCATTTTACTAGACAAGCATTATCGGGTGATTGAAAACAAATGGTACAGCAATAAGTGTTACGTTTAATTGCTTACAACACAGCTGACCGTAAACTCATATATTGGCATTGATTCATGTAGTGGTAGATCTATCACAGTACAGCAAAGAGCAAGGAATAGTCAAAAAAGTGAGTTATTTTACCGAATTGGCACCAAAAACTACCAAGGTAACGATACATTTTTTTAAAATGCAGAGTTGGGGAACAATTGATAAAACGTTAGCAATTTTATTTCCAGCTAAAGAATGCTCTAAAAACTAAATATATTTTTTAGTTTCAAAAATCATTTTTAGGCCAAATTGGAATTTGTTTAACAACATTTTTGCCAAAAAAAATTTGCATCGGGCAATTGGTTTTTTAAACTCGAGAAACTATTAGCATAAATATTCAAATGTTGACCAGATTTTTTGAAGATTTCTTTTTAGTTTAAAATTTGACCCTGGATGGATTTTAGTGTAATCATTATTTGTCATTCCTACCTATATAGTTTAAGGTTTCGACTGAATATCAAATTAAATTGTACTCTACCGATTTCCTACTCCCTAAACAACACGCCTGTTTCAAAATTCTACCCCACCTTTCCTTCGTTATCGTCAAAATCAACATTATTACATCAACAAAAAATATTTAATCGATTTTATGCTAAACAACATTAACGTTTCACATCATCAACATCATGCTTTTTGACTTTTCATCTAAATTTTGTTTAAAAAAAAGTTCAAAGTGTCATTCGATTATTGATGTAAACAAAATTTTTTTTATCACTTTTCTCTTAAAAAATAAGAAGAAAATCAAAAAATTTTTCCTCATATAGGCCTCACAACACCATTTTGTGATTATTAATTTAAAATAAAAATGTTGAGATAAAATAATTTATGATAATGGTTTTATCGATCCGAATTTTTACGTAGAGCTTTCCGTATATATTTGTTGTTGTATAGCTTCGAGTAAATCAAGCTTTTATTGTTGTTGTTATAGATAAGAAGAAATGACGATGAAGCAAAGGAAAACGGAAAAAGACATTAGAGGCTGAATTTTAATGGCTTCATTTACAAATTATATACGTTTCTTGTGCTTTTTGCTAAAAAGCTCGTTACATTGCAATTTTTTTTTAAATCTCCGGTAAACGTACGTAGATGGAGAGGGACAAAAAAAATTTACATACAGTTAAAGGTTGTTGTTCGCTTATTTAAATATTTTCATCTGCACGCAGCTGCTCTATAAAATTTTAGATAATGGATATCATATACACATATAAAACATACACAGCATGCAACATAATACAACACAAAACCAAAAATAAAAAAAAAATGTTGTAACTCAACACCTAAATGAATCGAACTATGTGGAGTGTATGTTTAAAAGAACATAAAAAAAAATAAAAAAAATTCTGCTATGTTAAGAATGCAATCTAGACTACATACTTGAAAAACTAGAACAAACAATAAACAAGTCAACAGTAAAAAAAATAGAACTAAAATTGTCGTTTGTCAAAAAATAATGGAGAAAGTTAATATTAACTCTTCACTATATAAATGGTTTTCTAACATATAAACTCATCTCAAGCAAGGAGTATCATCACTCAGGCTTGTTTTCAATTACATTGTCTAATACAAAAAGTAAAATCAACAAAAATTCTAGGGATATAGGTAAAAAGTTGTAAAAATGTTTTAAAGTTGTTTGTGTATCGAAGAATTTTGTTTGTTAACACATTGTGGCCCGATGTCAAATATTAGATGCGTGACTTTAATTGTATATCAACATTTCAAGTTGTCCTTAAAGTGGTTCTTAGTTCATGATCTCAACGAATATTCTACCTTTCATAAAGGAATGATTTTTAAGAGATTCTAAAAATATTTTTTTTTTGCATCTCAAATTTTTGGTATCTGCATGGTAATTGGTTGTCTTAATTGTTCCATTAGCTAATTCGTTGGGATGGAGGACCTCGTCGCCTAAGAGAGTTTTGATCTTCTTGCAATTAGCCATTAAAATTTAGAGAATTTTATGCTTAATTTATTGCGTTTTGGTTTAATGAGCTTTTTCCACTTCACCAAGATAAAGACCCAAATATTTGACATTCTTTGTTGACGATAGGGATAATATTTAGTTTCACAGCTGGAGATGTTCGTTTATTCAGTGTGAAAGTTATATGTTTTGATTTACTTTCATTGTAAACATAATAACTGTGCCGTCAGCAAAAGTTGAAAAGGCACCTTTTTCAGTTGATGATAAATTGGCGATAAACACAAATATAACGTAGGTCTGATACTTCCTTTGGGATAAGTTGTTTTAAGTATTACATGAAATTTTTTAGGAGGAAGTGTTTTAATTTAACCCCTCATGTTATACTTTGCAGAATGCTTGCACAGTATCCAAGTTAACTGCAAAGTATAATTTTTGTTCTTCAAATGCTAGATTGTGTTTAAAATTCTTTGTACCTGCTCTACTGTTCCGTGATCTTTCATGAGCTTTAAATTGTTGTCCGGTATAATGCGGCTTTCAGATAATATTAGTGTTTGTTTTTAAAATACTATTTTTTTTTACATGCTTAGAAATTTTCGGCAGTAAAGTTATTGGCCTGCAGGAAGCAACTCGAGTTTCATTTTTTTTAAATATAAAATAGTTTTACCACTATTACCTTTTTTTTGATAAATTTCTGGTTGCTTTTTCAATTAAATTTGACAAGATCTGTTTTTGACCTGTCTTGACTGAACTATGGTAATATGTTTATGTGCTTTCTGTTTTCCAATTCTATTTTCCTAATGTACCCTGTTCCCTCAAAACTCCTCTATAAGTATTTTAATAGCACCATTTAATCTTCTAATTATCTGCCTGTCTTTCAGTAAACGTTAAATATTAACTGACGGCTTATTTTTTATTTGTGAACTTTTGTTCTTCAGGATAGCAATTTTTGCGGCTATTACCATTACTTAACTTATATATTGTATCACCCCATTAATCTACTGGCGTGAGAATGTGGAACATTCAAATGTCAATTCTGTTGGCGTATATTTCTATATAAAACCCATTGCGTTGATTTATTTGTTAAATGCTGGAATGGTTCTGCTTTTAAAGCCTAGCAATTTTTGACCTTCCATTACACAGAGTCAATCAAATCAAGAATTTTGTTTCTATCTGTAGGCCATTATGTGGGATATCCATATCATAAATAATCTAGTTTTTTTTTTGCTTTTTGCTTCGTGCGGTTGCTTTCCTTTAGGCGATGTTAATTTGGAGCCAAACTGAACATGCTTAGCGTCGTGCTGGGAATTTAATTTCCAGATGATTAAATCAGCGAAAAATTACCTATTATTTAATTAAATGTTTTGGTGGATAGTAAACGGATACACATATTTTCCAAACCAATGTTCCAAATGGATATTTGTACTTTAAAGGTGTGGTCCTTATCATATTTCTGGACTTCATAATGCACTAAATATACAATTTTGGATTACATAGGTAATATGACAAGTAGGTTCACAAGCTATTTGTTTGACGCCTCCAATAAAAAAATTCGAGGCGGTTTAAATTAGGTGACTGTATCGGGACTATTTATCTCTAAACTAGAAAACGTTTAACCAAGAGATATTTGCTCAGTATCTAGGTCAACTCGTGGCACTTTATCAACTCGGGTCGCCGGCTATTTGCAATACTTAGATTGAACAGCTTATGTTGTGTACTCATAGAACTGCGAATAAACTGTTTTTCCTAAGTCGCGTTGTTACAGATCAATCAGGTTCAATCAGAAAAATGGAATTAAGGTTAAAGTTGAAAAGTTTAGATTATGTTCCAACCTTCATAAAAATACCGTGCAGACAAATCTAGAACAATTTTAGAGGGTTCCTGTTGTTTTGCAAATGTTAATATTTTTTAAATATAGCTGGAGGCTTAATTTTGACAACTGAAAGTGTCAAAAGATGTTTTAGGACCAAACTATAAAATATCAAACAAAGCTTGGTTCAGTGTTGGTTATTAGACTTCTTCGTTTTTTCTACTGTTCTTTCTCTATTTTCAGTTTTGAAATGTTGCCTCCTCCAAAAAAATCCGTTTATGGGATCATCATCGAACTGTTGCCACGATTTTTTTTAAATTAGAATTGTTAACAAGCAATATTTTCAATAAACAATTTATGCCAATGCTGCATTAATTGGCCAATTGTCTTCAACTAGATTTTATCGCATACTAAAAATAATTCAGATATTGTTCGAATTCGTAGAATTGTCCTCTGCACACTTTTACCAAGAACATAAAACAGAAACGAAAAAAAATCGCCTAGCAATTATTTTAAAAAATATGTCCTTGGCGTGTGCAAGACAAGTTTTCTTTCTCTACACGTTAAATCGATTTTTTGCTTGAGTGTATAAAACGAAAATTATCTCATTTATTTTCATCTAGAGATACATCACCCGCATATATGCTTTCACGACAAGACATCTAGTTCTTCGAGTATAGATACATGTCAAGAATTTAAAATATTAAATCAACGTTGTACTGTTTTATGTGCGACAAGTTCACATTTAGTAAAAGTCGTACGTACACATTTGGCGACGCCACAACTATTCTAAAGTAAATTAAAAGTCACCGAGACCACAATGTGTTAATCATATATAATCTTGCTGTACAACAATACCAACAATATAACAAAAAAAAAAAAAAAAAAAACAAAAAATAAAATTTCTTCATAATTTAATACATTTTCTGTTTAGTTAAGAAGTCAAAATACAAAAGGAAAACAAAAACCAAATGAAAAACACTCGCGAAGAACACAAACACAAAAGGAAAATTAATAAATAGAACGAGGGAAAACAAAATTAAAAGTTAGACAGTACTTTCATACCTCCAACCTTTCTCGAATCTATGTCTGCAAAAAAAACATAAGAAAATATTTGTATGAAGAATATCTTAATTTAACTTTTTTGATTTGACAGTGAAAATGGTTTTGCCTAACAAATGAAAAAAAAACTCATCGAAAATCATAATGCCTTAAAGAAAAATAATTTTGTTTTTGGTTTGCCTTGACAGAATATTAAAATTGTTTGGGGTGCATATAAAATCCTATCTTGATTTTATATTTTGGTACAATGTAAAAAGCATTTATCCAATGATCAGAGACATGATCGTAGCTTAATTTTAGTCATAATACCAACTTAAATAATAGTAACACAATTATTTGGGATGTGGAACGTATGTTTAAAAAGAGGAACTTCTGAAACAGTTGACAAGTTGTGGGACAAAAAACATTTTAAAAATTGCTTTATGCAACTGCTTTTTAATTAATTCTGTTTGTGGGATTTATTTTAATTCCATAACAAGATTACAAAAACCACCTTACTATTTTTTGGTGCCATATTTATTAAACCATAATAGTTAACCGTAAGGTATTCTAAGTTTACGTTTAGAATTGAAAGTTTCAATTTTGTATAGAGTATACATATAAAAAAATTGTGGAACTTATTTTTAAAAGGTTTTGCTAGTTAACATTTATATTATTATTGGATTTTATTATCGGATTTTGAGTGGAACTTATTCCATTTAACTTTAACCGCTCACATGAAACATGAATTACTTCACTGAATATGTCCCATTTATAAATTAGTCATTAATTAAGCATATTAGACCTTGATTTACCATCATTGTACAGCTAACAAAGTTATTTACTGATAGAAAAACAGAACAAAGGTATATTTAACACTTTTCGACAAAGATTTTTAGATTATTATGTACGGACGAGATATAAATTATGTGGAACTTAAGTAAGAGAATGATTATAAGCAATACTTAATCCATGTTTTATATATCTTATAGTGTGTACACTTTATTATATATAATAAATAATATAATACATTTCAATATAAATGTTATAATATAACATTTATATTGAAATTTATCTTTTTATCTTTTTAAATAAAGTCAATAGTGTCATGTTCCACATGTAGTTTTTATTTTATTTTAGAAAAAGTGATATCTGTTTGTGGATAAACAATACATTTCCTTAGTTTAAACCCGTTTAATTAAAAATAGTACAAGTATTCAGAAATGTGGAACCTAATAAAACATAGTATGTATTGAAGAAATAAACAAATTACATAACCAAGTTAGTTAATAAATTTTAGGCTCGGATTATGTGTGAAGGTTTCGTTCAACTAAACTGAATTCTGTAGATTAGTAAAAATCCTATCAAATGTTTTAGATCGTATATAGAAATGCAGCTCATAATTGAAGGACGTATAATGTTTAAAACAATTGTGGAACTTGATATCTCAGAATGTTGTCAAGCAATGCTTATTTAAAATATGTATTTGAATAATATAAGTTGTGGAACATATTGTAGTTAATTTTTTAGAATAGAAAAAAAATTATCGAGGCTGTATCATGTATGTGGGATGTATATTACTTTAAAAAATTACGATTCAATATAGTTCAAATATGTGTGAGAGTAATATTAGTTGTGGAACTTAATGTTGCAACGTTCCATATAAATAATATGTTAGTGGAAGGAATTTTTTGGCAAGACACTATACTTTCTTGCAAAACAAGTTAAAAAATATTTACGGCAATAAAAATAGTTGTGGAAGTTATGTTCAGTAAAACTAAATTCTGTCTGTAAAAAGTACTAAATATTGCTTTATAAAGTTAACTAAAATAAGTTTACTAATCAAATTTTATGGTAGATCATAAATTTGTCAATCACTCCATACAGACTAGTATCATAAAGAGGTTATATTTGTGGGACATATATGGCTTTTAAAAATAAGCCTTGTAGATTTTTATCGGATATTTTGTATGACTTCCTTTTAAATTAAATGTGATGAAACATTTGCTTTTACAATGAATACGTTCCACATTTAGCCTTCAAAACGATTGCAGAAAGTAGTAAAAAACTGTAAAACTGGTCGAAGTTGAAAATAACAATTAATAATGAAGTATAGCGCAGGGAGGCTAGCGAGCAAACTAGTTTTGAATATAAGTATTCTGAATATTTTTGTGGAACATAATTTTTCACATTACAAAAAGTTATATTGGTTTCAAAGGCAAACTACAAAATTATGTGGAATATATGTTTGTTATTAATCTTTTAATTTACAGCTAAAATTTTTTTCTTAAATAAGTTGGATTTTTCAAGGAAATATGTGGATATTATAGAGTGTGCAACGTAATATGTATTACTTTAATAATAGTTACGGTTTCGATGGAATATGAAAGGAATTTTTAAAGACATTTTTATTCTCAATTTTATGGCCTACACTGTGTAAATTTTTAAGTCGACGATTTAACTTAAGTCCATCCAATTAATAACTTATATTAATATTCTTTTTCCATACAGGACTATATACTATAACAAATGTATCGTTAAGCTGTCACAATTTTGCAACAGACACTATGTAAAGTTTAACAACTTGCATTCCATTGCAAAATTAAAATTCTTTGTCAACTACATACTATATACATATACGAGCACCTATCAAGCTGTTTTAGTTGTCTTTGTATTAATTTTTTCAAATAGTAAATTCAGAAATATTGAAGGTACCAGCAACTCGTTTTGCTTACTTTACATATTCATAATTGTTGTTGGAAAAACTAAATATTTAATCTTTTTTCTTATCGTCAATTACATTAAAAAAATGAAAACGAAAAGGAAAAGGATATTAGAAATTTTTGTTGTTGCTTTTATCCTTAAGTCCTTTTTGCTTTAAGTAAAAAAATTAAAAACAGAAAATTTCTAATATGTAAATGACTCAATTGAATTGAGTTGAAGGCAAAAAGATGTTAATGTGTATACTCGTTTAAATGTGTACGATTTATGGATGATGAACATAATATTATGTTCTATGATTTGGAAATTTTTTCCAGATGACTGCGCTTTTGTAAGTTAAGTAATTTAAAAAAAAATCCAATTTTTATATCTTATAGATATATATTAGATAAGCTGGTATGATTTAAGTGAGTTTCTAGACGTTAGGATATAAATGTCATTAACACGAGGGATTTTTTGAATTTAATTTTTTTTTCACACAGAGACGATAGTTTATGGTTCATGTCTTAAGGCCAAAAAAAAAAAAAAAAAAAATGTAAACTATTCGAATCGTTTCGTTCACCCCAATAACTTTGAAATATAATGCAAATTATATTAAAATTAAGGTTGTGCTATAAATTTTATGTAACACCATTAAAAATAGCATTAAGGTCATGGTAAAGTAAAAGTCATATAAAAATTTAGCTAAACTAATAACCTTGTATATGTATAGTTGTATGGAATTAACATTTTTAAATGGCTTAAGAATGATAAATATAATGTATCTAGAATTGTATTAATGGTAATAAATGAATAAATTGACAGAAATTAAAACTAACTAAAAATGGAAATATATCCATTCGTTATGCCACAATTTGAGAATTCCTGAAATCCAGAAAATACACGATGAGTTTTTCATAAAACTGACCAATTTATGCTACAAATCAAAAATTTTCCGAAATTCAGAAAATAAAATCCTTCAAAAGCCAGAAAATACATGGTGGGCAACCATTCAAAACTGACCAATTTATGCCACAAATCGAAAATTTCCAAAATTCAGAAAATATATGGTGGAAATACATGGTGGTTTCCAAATTTCCAAATACAGAAAATAGACAATGCCCGTCAAAACTGACCAAATTATGCCAAAAATCAAAAATGTGCGAGCTTCAGAAAATATACGATGTACATCGCAACTGACCAATTTAGGCTAAAAATCGAAAATTTCCAAAAGCCAGAAAATAAATGGTGGTTAGCCCTTAAAATCCAGAAAATGCATGGCGGTTACCCCATGCAAATTTCCAAATTCAGAAAATACATGATGCCCATCAAAACTAATCAAGTTATGCCACAAATCAAAAATGTTCGAAATTCGGAAAATACACGATGCACATCGCAACTGAAAAATGTATGCCAAAAATCGAAAATTTCCAAAAGCCAGAAAACATACGGTGGTTAGATCTTTAAAACTGACCAATTTCTGCCAAGAATCGAAAATTTGCAAAATCCAGAAAATACATGGTGGTTAGCCCTTAAAACTGACCTATTTGTGCCACAAATTGAAAATTTCCAAAATCCATAAAATACATGGCGGTCACCCCATGCTAATTTCCAAATTTAGAAAATACATGATGCCCATCAAAACTGACCAAATTATGCCTAAACTCAAAAATGTTCGAGTTACATGATACCCATCAAAACAAACTGAAACATGTATGCCAAAAATCGAAAATTTCTAAACGGCAGAAAATAAATGGTGGTTAGTTAGCTCTTCAAAACTGACCAATTTATGCCACAAATCTAAAATTTCCAAAACCCAGACAATATTTGACGGTAAGCCCATTAAAACTGATCAAATTTGCCACAAACGGAAAATGCCTAAGACCGAGAAAATAAACATGATATTTTATCCATCAAAACTGACCAATTGATGGCAAAAATGGAGAATTTCTTAAAACCGGAAAATATATTATGGTTAGGATTCAAACTGTCAAATTAAAGCTATAATCGAAAATGTATCTTGGGTTATGCATGTTTTCAAAATATTTTGCGACAGCAATAAAAACGCTATTCTAATTTATTGCCAGTCTAACAAACCAATTATTAACGTTTGAACCATTAAGTCAAAATTAATGGCTCAAACGTTAATAATTTTTGGTCTCAACAATACATATTAAACACCAAAGCTTAAGCTAATTTTGTAAATTAAACACTTAGTTATTTAAGTGACTTAATCCAAACTAGAAAAATAACAGTTGAGTTCAAGGTAGAAAAAGTTTAGGTTAAATTTTATTGTACACGGCTTTTTGCAAGTTTATATTCTAAGTTAACTTATGGTTTAAGCTTTTTTTAAAATTGCCATAGTTTAACAAATTCAAATCACGACTTAACCGCAATTCCAAATTTAAAAAATAGTGCAGCTCTAAAAAACAATATCTACGTGGTAGCTAACGGTATATTAACGGTGCTTCCATTCTACTGTAGACTTTATATTTTCATTAAATATTTATACAATGTGTGCCAGTACAAACAAAGATTTTTATCCTTACACTAAAAGTAGAGTACAAAAATAAAACAAAAGAAAATCACAATATTTCATATCAAGGCAAAAAACGACGAAAATGGAAAATCAAAAAACAAATGAATAAAAAAAAAATTTCTGTAAGTGAATCTCGTTAATATAAGACAAAAAAAAAGATTTATTTACATTATCATCATTATGATCATTGTTATCATTCACATCCGAAAGAAAAATAAAATAAAAATTATAGGAAAACAGAAATTAATTGCCGGAAAATAGAATGTGTGACTATTTTCTCGTTTTGTATAATTTTGTTTTTATAATATAAATTATGGCAAAAATAAGCGACATTTTCATCTCACGTTACAAGGACAACATAATATGAAAACTGTGCGATATATGAAAAATGTATTGAACTTACTCTTTTGGTGTGGGATGGTGTCGCACTATATGAATGATTCGTCCTGGTGGAAATAATGGATGGTGAAGTGTTAAGGCTATTGAACTATCGTTTGGATGGTGACTCAATTGTCGTGCTGAATTTCGTTGCTGAGGAATAAACAAAAATGGCTATCATACGTGTACAAGGAAATACTAGTTTATTATACTTACTGCTTCGTAATCATTAACGTTCGCATCCTTGCTGGACATAACCGAAACTGAAGTTGGTTCTGGACCACAACCGCAACAAATCACTGAACAAGTGATTGTTTTCCATTTCGGATCGATACTCTGTTTAATCGCATTTATCAAATCGGCCCGTAACGTTTCCATTTGATGAAGTCCTATCCGTGGCACAACATCTTTCCCCACCACGACCGAGGTAATAAACGATTTGGAATATTCCACCGCTGGCATACTAATTAGACCACCGGGTGGCGAGTAGCTAAAACAGACCAGCGTTGGATATTGAGGTTTTAATAGTATAGCTAAAATCGCTGCAGTACCAGCGCCTAATGAATGTCCCAGTAGTACGAGGCCAAAATTTTGAGTATTTCGTGCCGAATTATGAGTTAGTGCACGTTGTATTAAATTTTCTTCTTCGAGTTTATTTTTTATATAAACAGCGGCTTGTATCATACCTTTATGGCCGAGCCAATCTTCACGCGGTGGATCGAGCGGTAAACATTCTCCCTCCGCATTCAAATCCGTTAATACATCTTTCATACTCAGCGTACCACGTATACTAACTACCACTTTACGTTTAGCATAATCAACCGAAACAAAAAACGGCGTTTCACCTACATCAACATGGTATGTGGCATAAATTACTTCAACCTGTATACAAAAAAAATTTGTTAATCCTTAAGGACTCCATCATCATATCATGACACGATATATAATCATATTTTGCAAAACACTTTTGTTTTCTAATTAACGAGACTGCTTTTTAAAAAGGTCAAGAACACTTTGGATGCGCGTCATCAAACATAAACATAAAAAAAAATAATGAAAACTTTATGAACAATTTCCAACCGTACTGATCCAGTGAAAGTGCAAAAATTAAATATAATTTGAGGCTAAATGGTTAGAACAACTGGAAACGGTATGATGTGCGATGCGATACGATGAGATGATGGGCAAAATATATTTTAGTGTTTCGTTTGTTTTCCCCATTTATTTGTTTGTATGAAATGAAAATAAAATTAAAAGCTTTTAAAAGCTCTTCAGTATATTAAATGTGTTTATGGAATGGATATTTATGTCTGTCTATAGAAAGGTATTTGCATATATACGAGTTTAACAAAGTGATTTGCAAATTTGTGCTTGTTTAGAATATTACTTACCTCTCCAACTCGTAACATTTTTTTAAGTGCAGCATAATTACAGTAACAACAATTATCTTTAACAATTTCAACGGTTTCTTTTCGTCCGCAACACGAAAGGCAACATCTATAGGGAGATATAAAAAAAATAAGATTAAAACCAAGCTCATTATTAGCCATCATGTTCATAATTTATTAGTTCATCAGTTTGTTGAAACCTAGCTGATCGACAAAAATATTAAAAAGAAACCAAAGCTTTACGTCTTTACTATATGAATTACCGTATGAAAGTGAAAAACTTTTTTTCACATTGCAATACCCCTACTAGAATTCTAGTGTTCAGCACTTTTTGACAACAGAAAGGCAGGAAATCTACACACACTTTAAAGTTTCGATAAATAGCTCTCGCAGTATTCTTTATTTAATTCCCCTCCTGTGTGGCCGAAGTTAATGCCAAGTTAATTCCAGCCACCTCCTTCAACCAGAGACGTTTATGCTGGAAACAGTCATGCGGAAAACGCTTGCGTTTAAATTAGAATACACTTATTTATATTAAATGAGATACATGTATTCCCCATAGTATGCGAACAACGCTGGTTGCCTCGATTTCTAAAAAAACGCGCGGCAGCAGTGTTTTTGGCCACACAAAAAAAAATACATAATCGTCTCGGTTTATTCTACTTAAATCAATGCCTTTACTTCACATTCTGATGATTTGTTCCGAACTATTAAAATTTAAATGTTCATTCGCCAGTCTCATGTAAGTTCACTTGATTCTGATTTCTTAGTACCAAACAACGTTGCCAAATTATCAGCACGATTTAAAATTAATAAGTAATTTTACTCTTTTGGGTAACTCTTTTGTTTCTTTATTAGTTAATACTAACCACAAGCTATAATAATCATTTCAATATATTTATGACAAATTAATCACAAAAATTCATCCAGCGTAATTTACACTAGTAATTCATTTGTAGTTCATTCAACTTCAAATACTTATCAAAGCTCATCCGATATCGTGCTTATCATAATTATTCATAATTCATTAAAGTTCATTATAATTCATCAACATTTGCGAAACATTTACATTTTTTTAAAACAGCTTATCAAAATTCATTTCATAACTCATCATAATTCATCAGTAAAAACCTGCTGGGAAGCCCTATATACCCATAATTAATTAATTTTTTGATTCATTTTAAAGCACATCATCAATCATTAACTTAATTCTTATAATAATGTATCCAGCTTAATTCAAAAAAATAATTCATTCATTTATTCAAATACTCATCAGAATTCATTTACTTAAAATAATTTTTTTTAAATTATTAAAGTTAATTAATTATATTTTTTAACTAACTATAACTCTTGAAAATAGTCATATCATTGCAACATTTATCCCATCACCATTTTTTATAAAATGTTCATCTCAGAATTCATCATAGTAATTATTCATCGGAGTTATTGATTAATCTTTTTTACTTTAAGATGGTTTATCACAACCAATAACAAACGAGTTCATCAAAAATTAGTTGAAAAGTTATACACTATAGATTATCATCTGTAATAATTCATCCATCATTAAACTTCATTATTTTATTGAATATTTTAAAATTCATTTGAGTTAACTCATAAAGCTAATCAATGTTTATGATAAATCATCAAATTTTGTTAAATTTTTAAAAATCATAATTAATGGGTATCAATTTTTTATTTACTTTATCACAATTCACTGTATAATTTCATCACCCTCGATTATAATTCTATAAAATTGGTAATTTTTGTTCATCAAAATTCAATATAATTCATCGTGAATTGAACCTTAAGGCATTTCAACTTAATTAATAATTCATTACAATTATCAAAATCTCGGACTATTAATATTTAATTCATCTATCAGAATTCGATAAAATTTATTATATTGCTAAAAAGTTAAGAATTGATTTGGGCTAATTTATTATAAATCGCAATTTAACTTGCTAGGTGCCTCATAGTTATTCACGATTCATTACAAATAAAAAAACATTGTAATTACGCTTTATAAGTAATGCACCTGAGTTTATCATAGATGACAAAAACCACTCTTCACATTTTATTGGTTAGTCCATCATCTATCTGATTACCAAATATTAATTGATTAACGTGATTCATCAAAATTAATGAACATTTCTACCAATTCTTAATAGTTTAAAATTCATTTCAGTTTATTAAAATACCCATAAATTTTTAGAATTATTCAAAGCTAATCGTAGTTTAACATAATTCAGTGTAAATAATAACAATTCCTAATTCATTGATTCATTCATAATAACAATTCATTACCATTTAATAAAATTCATTATAGTGTCTCATTATAACTTGTGATGATTCGAAAAATATGGCAAACCTCCTAGGTTTGCCTATATAGTTCATCATAATACTTTATTATTGACTATCGTTTATAACAATTCATTTCATTCATTCATTCATTCATTAACAGTTTCATTAACAGTTTTGAATTCATTATTTTTAATTTATAAATTTAGTTCATCCATTAAAAAAACATATGACTGTTTTTCATAATTCTAGTTCATTTCAGATTTGCTATTCATTAACTTTATTAATTTCCACCCTAACTATAGATAATTCTTTAAAATTCATTATAATTCATTGTGGTTTAAAATAATATATTTTAACTTTTTAAAACTAATTCATCTCGGTTGATCAGCAGTCAAAAAATTAAGAGTTATTTTTCGTTTAGTTTTGAAATTAATGTTAAATCAATAACTCATTGGTTCATTATTTTAAGAAATTCATTATCATTCATTAAATTAGATCAGGACACATAATAATTTTTTGCTGTTAATTAATATTTCATCATTATGTATAAAAATTAATCTCAACTTATAAAATTTAGTTGATCATAATTCATTGAAACGTATAAAATCATAATTTACTTATCAACCTCTTCATAATTACTGTTCAGAATAATCATAATTCATCCATAAATCATAATAAATAAGTTGAGTAAATTGTTTTATAATGAATTTTAATTTATCATAATTTTTTATCTTAGTTGATAAATCATCACGGTTCACCACAATTCATTATAATTTAGAAACACTTATTTATATTTTAAACAATTCATTACAGTTCATTATTGATCATAAAGACCACTTGTCATGTAGTTGATAAATTTTAATTTATTTATTGATGAGATTACTGAAATTCAAAAATATTCATCATAATCCTAAATAGTCTAAAATTCATTTCATTTGATTAAAATATTCATAATTCTTTAAAATTTATCAAATTTTGAAAAAAATGACATTTATCTAACTTAATTAAATTCATAATTCGTTACATTTATTGCTAAATTCATCATAGTTCATTCAGAAATTCATCATTATTCAATGTAATTTAATTGAAACTGCATGAATTATAAATTATAATTCATTCGTCAATGCATTTCATAAGTCATTCAATTCATTTTAAATAACAATTCATTAATTCATCAATTCATCAATTCATCAATTCATCAATTCATCAATTCATCAATTCATCAATTCATTAATTCATCAATTCATCAATTTATCAATTCATCAATTCATCAATTCATCAATTCATCAATTCATCAAATCATCAATTCATCAATTCATCAATTCATCAATTCATCAATTCATCAATTCCTCAATTCATCAATTCATCAATTCATCAATTCATCAATTTATCAATTCATCAATTCATCAATTCATCAATTCATCAATTCATCAATTCATCAGATCATCAATTCATCAATTCATCAATTCATCAATTCATCAATTCATCAATTCATCAATTCATCAATTCATCAATTCATCAATTCATCAATTCATCAATTCATATAAAATTATCATACCATCTCATCATGACAATAATTATAACAGAATAATACAAAATTAAATTACGTTCATGTATATAATCAGAATTCATTACAATGAATTTTAATTCATCAATACATCAATTCATTCATAATAAAAAAAAAACAATAAAATCAAAATCCATCATTTGATGTATCCAAAAGGATCATCCTTTTTTGAAGTTTTTATTAAACCGGCTTATCTTAGTTTAGCATTGTTCATCACAATTCATTACTAGTTCAGTCTTATCTATAACAATTAATTTTAATTTATTTGTAATCATTCATCATCATTTTTTTGAGAATTTTTTGAATAACAAATTACTATTCATTCATCGTAAATCAACAATTATAGTTCATCCAATATATAAAAAATTGTATGCATTCATTTTAGCTTTTCTGGCAAAATACCTTAACGGTATTTATAGTAGATTTTAGAAATAACCAGGAGTTGCCTTCAGCTAGTTACTTACATGGTTTTTAACAAGATCAGTTCTTCGGAAATACTTAGGCGGAAAAGCAAATTGGTATGTCCAAATTATAAAGTTAAAGGTACTAAAATCTAAACTATTACTAGAACCGAAAAAATGTACGTTGGTTTATTCAACTTTGGTGCATTTATAATTAAAGACCTTTCGTGACAGGCCATTACCATTACCATCCTGACTAAAATATAATGCTAACCAGGAATGCTTTGGATACTTTAATTTACAACAAATAAAGTTCACTGAGAAGCAATAAAAACGAAGGTTACCTATGGAACATTGATTCTCTTACTACTTGGGTTTTGGATCAGAAATAAGGACCTAAGTTTTAAAATAAGTTAGGATAGCTCTTGTGGGTGCATGCACACAAAATATTTACAGTTTTTCTATTTTAATGTGACTAACTGCCACCTTTGTTTATTTTCGGTATAGTTAAATTGTTAAAAATGGAGCTTAAGGGGTTCTACAATGTTTTACATTCCAACATTGAAATGTTACAAAATACTTAAGATATACTTCAAAAAAACTTATATTTGAGTAAACACTGTAAATACTGTACACTGTAAACTGACTGATGTTAGTTAAAATGACAGAAGAAATAACTGTCCTCTGCAGTCTGATTTAAAAGCCTAATCAATATATTAGGAACCATATTGTTAATTGCAATAAGGACAATAACTGCTTTCAGTTTTAAAGGCGATAAAACCATATTTCATTAGGTAATATGACCGGCCCAAGATGTTTGGTGATTATGCCAAAATTGATGCCAATCGTAAACGAAATAAAGTGGAGCTAGTCAATCTTATGTGAGGTAGCTAAAGTATTCTAGAATCAAATATATAAACAGGCAATAAAAGATATAAATATACAGGATTTTACTCCATATGTAAAAAACTAATTTAGACCTCTACCACAGATCTATATATATATATATATATATATATATATATATATATATATATATATATATATATATATATATATATATATATATATATATATATATATATATATATATATATATATACCAGATGAGCATCTTGTATGGATCAAATTTACACAATTAAATTCATACTACATACATTAAAGCAACCGCAATCTAACCAAACCAAAAATAGATGTATATACAAAAACACATATTTTCATCCTTTTCTTGTTTTGCGCACTATTTGATTGTATAAAAAAAATTAAACAAAAAACCAAACCAAAACAGACGCAAAACATGAAAATTCTTGTTTTATTTTTTATTAAATAAAAAACTGTGTGCAAAAAAAAACAAAAGAATGAAAATATTCGTTTTTATATACATATAGCTACATCTATTTTTCATTTGTTTAGATTTTTGGTTGCATTCATTTGCATAGTATGAATTTACTTGTGTAAATTTGATCCATACAAGATGTTCATCTGGTATATTTATCTGTGCCTTTACTCAAAAAATATTTAAATCGAACAATTCATTTAAATGAATACTCTGCAACTTAACCGCTTAATAATTTGTATAATTTATGAATATTTGATCAATCAAATTTGGACTATATAGCCCACTAATAAAAATTCCTTTAAGCGTTCACTTACCTTAACTCGGAACATAATTGACATAACCCGGTCGTTGAATGGGTCATAAGGAACATAGGCCATCCGTACGCACCATGCGCATAATGCATATAGTGTATAACATTTTGAAATAAATCGTAATCGTGCTGATCGTTTAACGCTAAAAATTGTGTACGCTCCGTAATTGGTACGCCCGACAAAAATTCGTATGTACCATTGGTTCGTTGTCGCACAATCGCCTCCCGCTTTAATATTTGAAATTTACGTAATAGTACTAGGCCAGCAACCACGTCGGACGGTACCACATCCAAATCACGAAAGAAATCGCTCAATAGTCGTGCAATGTCGGTGAACGAATTCCGATTACGTTCACTCGAACCCATACAACAAAAGAGTAGGCGACATCGATGATCCCAACTATCTTGATACGCTCGTATCACTTTACGTTGGCGCCAATTACGATTACGACTACCGCTACGTTTATAATTGAAACGTGATTCAGATTCGCGCATCGATCGTTGGTACTTTTTCATTTTAACCCATGATCGACCGGCGGTGTCAAATGTACACCAAATTGTTACTAAAATTGTGATTAGTACCATCCAATTACATATCACTAGACCTAACATAATTTCTTTGGCTTCGCCAATCGGACAATCGATATAAAACTCCTTAAGCCATACAATGCCAACGATCAACCAGGCGATGTCGATTAAGATTATAACTGTAAAAAAAATTAATTATGGTAAATTAGTAAAGATGGCCGAGTTTTAAAGTATTTCGAATTTTACCTAATTTTATGTACAGCCAATACTGCATTGACGAGCGAGGTCCTGTGTCCAATATACTACCTCGCATCGATATTATGCATATGGCCAATTCGATGCATGATGATACTGGAATGAAACAAACATTTTAAGGAAAATTCAGTGGAAAAATGATTTTATTGGCACTTACCAACTAATATCGATAAGTACCCCAACTTATACAGCCAGAGAAGTTCTATGCATTGAATTTCCTTATCGTACTGAAATAATGCCAGGATTACCGCTAAGATGATTATCCTGAAAAAATACAATACAAATAAATGTAGTAAACCGTCGTATATGTTACATAAAATCATATATATGTACGTCACTAAAAATATAATGTGTGATAAGATATTTTATTGCTAATAAGATTTTATGAGTTTTGAGCGTATTAAGGATAAATTGAGATGGATGATAATTCCGCGATATTTATATAGGTTTATGATGGCGACGCTTTAATGATGTTCACATCATGTCTTATATAAATAATTTTATTGTAACTATACAGATACATATAGCTGATTAGTACTAACCCAATCGAAATCCCGTCGAGGATATACAATGAAATAAACACAATACATCGTAATTGCGTTTTTATAATTCTTCCCGTAAATTAGGAAAACCATTTTTTTTTTCGGAAAAATTTATAAAAACCGCTTTTGTTTTTAAAATGAAAAGCAGAAACACAAACACACACTAGAGCAAATAAAAAACATAAACAAACCCGATAAAAGCTTTTTATTAACTATATCAATGGAATAAAAGGTTTTCATTTGCAGTCGAAACGTTTTTTGTTCCTTTTCATGGTACGTGATAAGACGACTTAGTGGAGTATTAGGTACCAATTTATTCGAAACCATTACATGAGAGGTAGATTTCATGATATTTGAGAATAAGGGAGGATAGGCAAATATTTTTATTTTACCTAACCTTGTCTGTATTGTTTATAAATAATTTTCAGATTTTACATGAACTATTTATCGTTATAGACTAACAATTATAAAGGTTCTCTTATTTAGTTTTAAACAGACTTTCGCCCAAATAAAACTTGTTAGTAAAAAACGTTACATGACCGCAAGAGCAGCACACAATACCAACAACTGCTACTTCAATGCCTCTTATACATTCTGATTCCGTAATACCGTCTGTATTGAAGGCAACATATCCATCAGCAAAAACCACATTGACAACAGTTATATCTTCAACTGAGCCATCATATTTAAAGTCAACACCGTCGGTAGTATCAACAGAACAACTTGGTTCGCAACTTATAAATCTTTTTATTTTATTTTCAGTACCAGATGTGCGTGTGGATCTAACAATAAATTCAATTTTACTTGTTCCAATAGTCTAAACGTCACAGTTTTCAATTAAAGAAGATCTTACGGAAATCCGTATTACAAGGCATCAATGAAATTGCTTCAAGACGATAGCTCTTTGTGATCAGGATCAAACAAGCCACTTCGAATATAGCTACCTCGACTGCTGGTTAAAGCATTTAAATGGAGACCAAAATTTTCGGAAGATTTTGTAAAGCCAAAAACTCTTCCTAACCCATGATAACCTGCAAGTAATTTCAATTCCTTCCTCATATGATAGATCCTTATATACCAGCAATAAAAATACTGGAGGAGGTTCGGTTATTGCTGTTAAACCGTCCATTCCGAATCGAATTGGTACTGTTTCACAATCATCATTAGAATGTGTAAAATTTAATAAACATCTATATAAGGATAACTTACATCCTCCACTCAGGTAAAATATATAACTTTTAAATCTTCCTAACACTTCCTAAGGAGTTTTGATACCAACTGCAATATTTTTTTAATGTAAAATCTGTTTCTGAAATATTAACAACATTTCTAACCTGCTCGGTATAGATATTTTGACATTATCCTCTTTAATGATCCTGACATTTTTGATGTAGAAGAATTCTGGGTACCAGGGTTGCTATACTTATACAACAGACAACAATATATTGAAATTAGATGTACAAAATCAATGGTTCTGCCCATGGATTTTGCACTGCAACAGAGCATTATAGTTGTGTGCATCTCTCCTCTATTGGGATTTGTACCAGGTAACCGCCAACCGGAGTATCGTAGCCTTAACAACTGCATCAAGTGCTCGGTGTCCCAAGGAGTTCAGAAATTTCATTAACAGCAAGAAAAAAGTAGCTGTAGTTTTCTGCAGTTTATGTATTACCATAGCTCCATCGGTAGTAAGTCTTCTTAATCTGCAATATGGTTTTTTATTTGTTTGCGTCGATTTAATAACCACTTATGTTGGCAATTATAATGATACTCCCGTATTTAATTATCTTGGAGATACCGAACAATAAGTTCTCGATTGTTTGCTCTATCTGCACATTTGCAATGTGCAACAATCGAGTCTCAACGTTTTTCTCTAATCCTATTCAAATCTGTATCAACCCCATCCATTTACTTTTGTAAGTCTTTGTCGTGATTTAATTGCTAATCCCTAGAAAATCTCTCGTAATAATCCAATATTTAAAACGGTTCGAAGAAATATCACAAGTAGTTATCGTTAATTAAGAGGGGTAATGAAAACGCTCAAGGATAATGTGAAGGGCCGCATACAAAACCTGCCATATGAGCTGAAACCACCTTCATTCGATGGAGGAAGAATATTTCTGCGGAATAATAGAATCCATAGATCTCACTTTAGGTCCAGATGTTTTAGAAAACAGAAACCAGGCCACTATGTTCTAGATTGTAAGAAACCAGGAATCCAGAAACCGATAACGCAGTCGAGCAACCGTTACTAGAGAAGTGAAGAAGTGCGGAAAATGGCGACCCAGCGAGACGATAAGGAGCGGCAATTGTCCAACCTCTCCAAGCTTGTCGGGGTTAATGTTTGTGAAAACGAGATAAAGCCTCAGGATCAACGTGGTTATTGCCAACATTGGGAAGAAGTTTAACAGTTTAGTCGTTGACGGCATGTTAAACGAAGAACAATGCACATTACAATTCCAGGCAAGGTTCGAGCAATTCCAGGCGTACACTTTCAAAACAAAGAATTGAAAAGAAATCTTGCACAACAAAACAGTTGGAATGTTTAGAATGCCATGTGCTCTCAAATGTAAGCAGTGTGGCAAACCGAAGCAAATAATATTTCTGTTAAAAGTGGACAAATTAAAGTCGACGTTTAAGCGTGATAGTTACTAGCTATTAGGTCAACTGCTACTCGGCACTACCAGCAAATCGAATACCGAAAATTCTTAAGGAAATACACCATGATAAATTTGGGGCACACTTGGGTGTCAACAAGACTTTGGAGAAAGTCCCCAGCAGGTCTTAAGGTAAGCAAGTTTTATTAGTTCGATTCCGGGGGAAACGTGGAAGACTGATACAGAAAGTTTGAAATTTATGCTGCCAACAAGACACTTCAAACCAGGACAAGAGAAAAAATGCAGTAGTATATCGTCGTAGCATAATTTAAACAAATAGCAATAGATATTGCTAGGCCATGTCCAGTAACAAAAGATGGTAATTGATGCATACTCGTGTGTATTGACTACTTCAGTCCATCGTCAACCAAGAGGCCCAAACCGTAGCAGCCATATTTGTCAACAACTGGATATGCAGGTTCTGTATGTCATTAGAACTGCATTCTAACCAGTGGCAAAATTTTGAATCAACCGTGTTCAAAGAGCTCCAAAACAAATGATAGACCTTACACTAATTATTTAGAGCAGTAACTTTGTGGTGTATCGGATACAACAAAACCCAAGAAGTAAATGAAGGTAGTCAACGTCGACAGGTTAACAGGCGTGGTAATCGATTAATTCTTCAAAATCATCAAAACGAATCATTGTAAAACATTCGGCAGTAAACACACACACACAGATTGACGTATACGCTGCAATAAAACGAAGCGTGGAGAACGTTATATGTTGGGAATATATAACAGTTAAATCTCATAAAAATTAAATGTCAGAACTACTTGTTTTTGTTAAAAAGGTTACTGATTAAATTTGCCAGACTTCTCCATCTAAACGGTTTCTTTTACAATTTTTTTAATATAAAAGTTTAACCCAAATGAAAGTTACATCATTGTTTGTGTCCCGGTCACATATGCACAGTAAACATACAAATTGTATCTCAACCATTAAAGCGCAACAACAAAAAACAAAAAAAAATCTCAAGACGGCAAAACTTTTCACTAAAGTCGAAATAAGTATAGGATTACACAAAATTTGTGCTGTCATCGATAAAACTTAGATATCGAACGTGCTATATCGTTAGCGTTGCATAAAGGTGTACCAACATAAGTTTTCCCCAATGTACACCAGTACAAAACAGTTCAAATATTTAATCACATTTTAGATTATCCGGGGGAATTAGAAAACCAATAGCACACCACAAAAAATAATTAAAGTTGACCTACTGCTTGGAATTTAATATGCTGCTGTACACTGCGCTACTATTAGTTACCCTATATTTTATAACAGGCACACACAAAAACCCATACATATAATATCATGTATGTGAGTAATATAAAACGAAAACCTAATTATAAACAAAAACAACAAAAACAAAATTTTCCATTTTCATCAAGTTTTTCGTTTTAATTTTTATTATAAAATATATCCCTCTAACCGTCGACTACATCATTCATTCATACAGACATGGAACAATTTTTGTGTGCTTCGTTTACTCGTTTTCTTCATGCTTTTTTTTCGGTATATGCGGCAAAATTTATTATCGCCTCCAACATTAATATACATATTATATACATAAGTACATTTATATACATTTATAATAAGGTACTAAATTTTTTTTTTATTATATTACCGAAGATGTATGTGAAAATTGTTATATTCATACATCTAATGTGAGCTTTTTCACGAAACAAAAGAAACCCCGATTTGTTTTATTATAAACTTTGAAAGTTTTGTTACAGAACTGTATGTATGTGTGTGCTATATATTCCACAAGTTTGTTAAACTTATATATATATAACGCTTATATAACGCTTATAAATAACAAAATGTATTTATCGATACTTTTTAAATCTATCTGTTATAACTTCATTAAAATCAGTAAAAAGTTTAAAAAAGCTTTCAATCATTCGATAATATAAAGTTACCAATGTTATTTTAGAAACGATTGCAGAAACTTGATTACCTTTTTTACACGGTGATTATTTATATGAAATGTATTTGAAGCTTAAAAAGCTGTTGCATTGGAAAGTACAAATCAAATATTAACAGAATTTTTGGAGTAATCTATATTCCATTCTAGTGCTTAATAAATTTTAAATTTCCAATAGATTAAAATCCAAACATTTGATAAACTCATTACCTTTAGAAAAGCTTAAATTTTTAACACATGTAAAAGTATATATATATATATATATATATATATATATATATATATATATATATATATATATATATATATATATATATATCTTTATATTTATATTTATATATATATACACTTTTGTTTTGGACAAAGCTTCTCTCTAAGCTCAAAAACTGTAATATTTCAAATAAAAAAAAACTGGAAAATTTCAACCAGATATCATCAAAGTTTTAACCAGCCGTCTCCTTTAATCCCTTTTAATATATGATTTTTAAAAAATTTAAAAATTACCCAATATAGGGCTTTCATAGCTTAACTGTTGAAGGTTTTATCTTTTAACATTTGATTTAAAGTCGTTTTTCGCTTTAAAGAGATTCAAGAAATTAAAGCAGATAATAAAAAAAAATGAATACGTTTCAAAGCGATTAGATGTACTACAGCTAGCACTTGAAAAAATCGAACAGTTAAGGCGATGATTCATGTACAAATTTTATCTAACCGACTAAAATTATAATCTTTTTGATTGGTTGAAGGTCCTCGATATTATTTTATCGTACGATAAAAATTAAAAATTGAACATTGCTCATTTTGCATAAGATATCTAGCGTATTGCTTTCGAAACTAAAAAATTTAATTTAGGAAATTTAAATTTACCAAAGCAATAGCTCAAAATTTTGTTTCTACAAATATGTATATGAATCGACTTCAAGTGGCAATTCCGTTAACCAAAAAAAAAAACAATTGAATTTACGTAAATTTAAATTTGTATTCAATTTATTTCTATGTGATTGTTGTTGTAAAAAATTTACCACTTATCGTTTAGACCTTGGCCAGCTATATGAGAACGAAATAAAATTCTAAAATCTAAATTTATTAAAATGTTATAAAGATATCCTTACGGTAAAAGTATATACATGTATCGCTTACAAAGTTACTATGAATTTCGTTTTTATCGTATAACGGTTTATAAAACGGTTAATTCAATTGGTTTGTAATGTTTAATCAATTTTTTTAAAATCTAATTTGTATTAATTTTAAAGTGTTGTGTCAAATAAAGTGTATATAAATTAGATTAGCTTCCTTTTTATCCATATATGTTTATGCCATATATGTTAGTATATACGTTTGTCTAGATGAATACCGAAATATTTAACTTTATTCGATTGTGGTTATTCAATTTTATCAGCAAGCATATGACTATATGCTGTCATAACCCTCTGTCGCTTTTTTTGGGGTCTTCGTGTGATGAAAGTACCACCGTGTCATCTGCAAATGTTGCTACAGTTACTTGATTACTTGTAGGTTCATCTGCAGTATATAGCAGATATAATATCAGTCCAAGCACGCTGCCTCGTTTTACACCAGATTTAATTAGACGGGGCATTGTATGTACGCCCTGATATTTTATAATGAAAAATCGGTCTATTAGATATTATGGCAATATTCTATAAAATGTGGCAAACATTGCTTAATTTTATATTGTAATCCAACATGCTAGACTTATCCAAAGCTTGTGCCATATCAACGAAAAGAACATTACAATATCGTTTTTCCTCCAGGACTTCTTGTATTACTTCAACTAATCTATGTACCTGTTCTATTGTTGAGTGTTTTGGCCTAAATCCAAACTGGTGGTTCGGAATCAGCTTTTTTCCAGAAATTTAGGTCTGAGACGCTTGAGTATTAGTTTTTCAAATAATTTAGACATACATGGTAGTAAGCTAATTGATCTATATGATGTTACTTCTTCTGGCGGATTGCCTGGTTTTGGTATTAATATAACTTCTGCGACTTTCATTTGTATTGGGAAATATCCAGTTCTCAGTACTGCGTTGAATATATAAGTTAGAAGTCGAATACAATTTCCTGGTGGTACTTGCAAAATTTTTCCTGTGATTAGATCATATATTGGTGCTTTTTTGGGATTTACCTCTCTCCATTGACTGGTTTTCGTTGGTGAGATTTGGTTTCGAAGTCTGGCTTACAATTGAATTTTTGAGTTTCTGTGCTTCATCCTGAAGTAGTGGCACTAAATTACTTAAGCTTTTGTTCTTAAGAGAACAAACTTGTACGATAAGTTAAATTAGAACTTTCCAGATTGACATTTTTCAAAAAAATGTTTCATGCGACAGTGAGATTATAGATTGCGCAAGCGTTCTAGAAATAATTAGCAACTATGTAGAAAATTCCGATTCCTGTCTAAACTTTCTAAGATCTAAGATACAGAACTTCTCCGAAAAGCTTTTATTTACCTAGCATATCTATTTGATGTTATTTAAGAAAGGATATTTTTCCAAAGTCTTGGCAATTTGAAAAAACCAACCGTTTTGATGAAATGATCTAATTAAATGGTAGCCCCCTTTTAAACTAAACACGCAATAATAATAAAGAATACGTGATCAATAATATCCCACGTTACGACATAAAAAACACTGTAGGCGATTTTAATGCTCAACATGGAATGATGTGCAGAATTTAGAACACATATCGATCCAAACAGCTTGCATCATAAGTCAGTAACAATAACAGTTTTTGCTGCGCTAAACTAGCTTTGATGTATGACGTAGTCATTTAACCAAAATCCTTTAATCATAAAAGGATTCACAAAGTAGTGTGAAGAAAGGGTACAATCGGTGGAAAAACTGCACACATTTAACATTTTACATTTAAAAAAATTGTGTATCGTAAAGAGCTTTCATCTCCTTTACTAATCTATTATAACCAAAATACATAAATTAAACCACACAGGATTAATAATTTACTATATATCATTTATAACGAGAATCGCGTGTTAATAAAAACTTAACAAACTTTTAACATAAATGAAGTAAAATTATCATAAAGCAAATTTAATTTTCGATTCAAATTTAGGCCAAAACAAGTCAAATTCTAATTGTTTTACCTTAATTAACTCTAATCAGTATAAATTAGCATGTAATTTGGTTTTAGTATAGTTAAAATATAAAGGGACAGATAAATTTGAGCTTTTTGATTTTTTAAGTTACTTTTTATTTAAAATCTGTAAAGTATGTAGGTATCATGGGGTAATGAGTTCGAATCCAAATTTGAGAGAGATTCAACAGACTATAATTTGCAAGAGCAAAAGCACCAAATAATTATTTATGCTCACCTGAATAAACATTGGTATAGAAAATGTTAAGTAGTTCGACCTGTGCCTTTATATACTATTTCCAAGAGTTAAAAGCTTTACAAAAAAAAATACAAACATCGCAAATACTTTATGTTCCCTATTTGCCGATTAGCACAAAATAAAAATCGTCATCATATTATTCCTATTTATTGTCATCGTCAATATACACATAAAACGAATATTGGGCGACCGCCCACCTATACACATCCTTTTTTCTTTTCGCATTTTTCACATTTTCATTACATTTTTATTACTGTGATTATTTATGGAAATTGATCTATACAATGAAAATTGTATATAGTATACATATAATTTACAATACGACCACATAGCGCTATACGTCTATGGATGATAAAATTTTCCTGTTTTTATTTTTCTTCTGATTTTCCATTTTTATTTCGGGAAAATAGTATTCGAATGAAATTTAATTTACTTAAAGAAAAAAAAATGTTTGTTGTTGTATGTATAGCTCGAAGGCGGATTGATTGTTACAAATGGAATTGATTTTATGTTATTATGTGAATGGATGAATCTTCTGTTCTGGTTCGAAACAAAAATATACAACAGGGATTCTCAACGAATGTTGTTGGTAATGATAATGTTGATGATGATGATGATGATGGAAATCATCGGATGTTTGCTTATGTTTTCGTTTAAAAGGAAATAATATATGAATTTTGTATGTGTGTTTGTGTGCGAAACGTGTTTAAATTTTAGTCTCCAATGCCCCAAGATATTTGTTTTCGTTTCATTCTTAATATTTTTATGAGGAGGTAAATTTGTAAATTTTCATATAATACAACATTTTTTGTTGTTGTTAGTTGTATTATTTAAGAAATATGTAGGTATGTATATATATACATAAATATGTTGCACATTTGAAAGATGTTTTGTTCTTGAAATGCCCAATGGCAAATCCGATGTAATGTTATTTTTACATTTTTCGTAACCGGAGTAAATGAAAATTTTCCGAAATATGTTATCAGCTTTAATTTAATTTACTACCAAATGAAATCTGAAATAATTTTAAAGCGTAAATAAAAGCTTTAATGTCTACATTAATAATTTACTGAATTTTATGCGTTTGTAAATATAATAGTCAAATATCACAATATTATCCCTAATTAAGTAGGTTGGTCCATAGTTAAGTAAAATTTGATTTTAAATAGGCAATGGAAAAGTTTAGCTAAACCAGGTCTCACAAACAATTATGTACAATTTAAATTTATTTAAAGCAAGCTTTACTACTTTTTAATGAGCTAGACTGGGCAAAATTAAAAGCAAACTCTTTTAAAACTATTTGAATATTTTTTTATAAAATATTTGCTGTAGAGTTTTATAGCTGTAAGTAAAAGCTCAAACATTAAAGAAACAGATCTTACATTATTAAAAGCATTAAATAACTTTTAAAATCAGCTTTTCAATTGTTTTGTTTCTAAATAATCATCAGACATCCTCTAAATAGGTTCCAAACCTTCAAACTAAGGATTACTTTTTATTAAGCTTTATAATGATTTATAAAGAATATAATTAATTAAAAGCTTAACTAATTTAAATTTGACATGAAGTTTCACAGTTTAAAATTTTAACTGATAACTAAAGATTAAGTAGTTTATGTGCGTATATCTCTTAATTGAAAGATTTAACAAAGCAAAGAGCTTTATAAACATTTTTGAACAATTCAAATTGATGTAATCTGTGCTTTCATACTATTTAATGAGGTCAGGCAATTCAAAATGTGAATGTATAAAAGCTTTTGTTTATAAGCTTTACAGTTTTATGTTTAAACTGCTAAAGCTTTTATAAATTATACTTAAATAAAAAGCTCAAACTTAAAATTTAATAAATAAATAATATAATTATAATTATTTTCGAAAGTTTAACTATCCAAAGCTCAAACATAATAAAATACAAAATATGTTTGATTGAAACTTTTTAAAAGTTATATATAAATATATATATATTCTATTTTTTTTATTTTTTTTTTAGTTTATTTTTTTTCTAGATTTAGTCAACATAAGTTTGAAAATATTTAGCTTCAAACTTGAGTTTAAACAAATGTTAAAAAGCTTTCTTTGAATATAAAAATTAAATTAATTTTAAATATAAACATTCGTGATCTGATTATGATTCATATAATATGATCTTGATTAATTATAAACATTTTTATTTTAAAGTGGAACTTTTAAAAATGTTTAACAAAAAAGCTTCCTTAAAAAAGAGCACCTAAATATTTTGGGAAATTTTTAATTACGTTACTCCTTTTTTATTTAAAATTATAAAATAAACTTAAGGTGACTTAACTTATTTATTATAAAACTCATTATGCATTTAAAATTAGTTAAAATAAAGCATATTATTTGGTGTGAATTTAATAATTTAGGCAACCAAGAAACATTTAAGCATTAGTTGTTGAGTTTAAATATATAAGTGAATTACAAATTGTACCGTTGTATGTTTAAATTGCTAAAGCTTTCATAATGAGCTCTTAATTTTCGCTCTTAATTTTGTAACGAGCTCAAATTTTTAAAAAATTATTCTAAAAAATAACCCCTTTTGAAAATAACCTTAATAAAAGTTTAAAAACTAAAAAATAATATAATTAAGTAAAAGCTTTTAATAACTTTTCAAATAAGCTTTAATAACTTTAAGTTGCTTTAATATTAATTCAAATAAACATGTTTAAAAGCTTTTGTTTATATGCATTACAGTTTTATTTATAGGCTGCAGAAGCTTTTAAAACGAATTATAATAGAAAGCTCAACGTACAATTTAATGAATAAAATATCCAAATGTAATTATTTTCAAAAGTTTAACTATTAAAAGCGCAATAACTAAATATAAGTTTAGTTAATAGCTTTATGTAACTTTAGTAATCAGCTTTAATTAAAAAGCCCGATTATTAATTTGTACAGAACATTTGTTAAATTAAGCTTTATTCGTATTATAAGTATTGAACTTATAAACGGATATAAACGGACCTCAATTTTAAAGCTTTTAGTTGTAATATGAAATTCTAAAAAAGGCATTCGATAAAACCGTAATCAAAATATATTAAAAGCTTCATCAGCTTTAGTTTTAGTTTTGATAATAGCTTTTAATACTTTTCAATGAAGCTTTAATAACTTGAAGATGCTTTAATATTAATTCAAATAAACATCATTTAAAGCTCAAAAGCTAAAAAAATATAATTAAGTAAAAGCTTTTGATAACTTTTCGGAGAAGTTTTAATAACATTAGGCTGCTTTGATATTAATTCAAGTATACATGATTTAAAGCTTTTGTTTATACGCAGTACAGTTTTATTTATAAGCTGCAGAATCTTTTAAAACGAATTAAAATAAAAAGGAAAGCTCAACGTACAATTAAATAAATAAAATATCCAAATGTAATTATTTTCAAAAGTTTAACTATTAAAAGCTCAAAAACTTAATATAAGCTTAGTTAATAATGTAACTTTAATAATCAGCTTTGAATAAATAGCCCAGTTGTTAATTTGTATAGAAATTTTGTTAAATTTAGCTTTATTCGTATTAAAAGTAAGAAACTTATAAACGGATATACTAACCTCAATTGTAAAGCTTTTAGTTGTTCTATGAATTTATAAAAAAAGTTATCAATAAATCCTTAATCGAAAAATTCATTAAAAGCTTTATCAGCTTTAGTTTTAGTTTTGATAAAAACTTTTAATAACTCTTCAATGAAACTTTAATAACTTTAAGCTGCTTTGATATCAATTCAAACATACATGGTTTAAAGCTTTTGTTTAAATGCAGTACAGTTTTATTTATAGGCTGCTGAAGCTTCTAAAATAAATTATAATTAAACGATAAGCTCAACGTACAATTTAATGAATAAAATATCCAAATGTACTTATTTTCAAAAGTTTAACTATTAAAAGCTCAATAACTAAATATAAGTTTAGTTAATAGCTTCGCGTAACTTTAATAATCAGCTTTGAATAAATAACCTGGTTATCAATTTGTATAGAAAATTTGTTAAATTAAGCTTTATTCGTATTAAAAGTAAGAAACTTATAAACTTATATACTAACCTCAATTTTAAAGCTTTTAGTTGTTCTATGAAATTCTAAAAAAGGCTTTCGATAAATCCTTAATCGAAAAATATTTTAAAAGCTTTATCAGGTTTAGTTTTGTATTACTCTAACATATGCTTAAATTTAAATGAAGAGTATATCTTTGTAAAAAATGTTGGATCTTTTAGAATAAAATCAAAATTGAAATAAGTAAACAAACTTAAAATAACATTGAATAATATCCGAAATATATTAGATAGTTTTTGAAAGCTTAAAGTGAAGAACCAACCATTTCATGGTTGGACGTGAACTGTTCTTAAAACTTTATCAAACAAATTTTAAAGCTATCGATAAACACTTAATTAATACTAATATAAAATTTAACTAAGCTCACTACTCAACATTTATAAATCAGTACGGATATAAAAGATTTCGTTTGAAAGATTTCCATATTGGAATTTGGTAGGTTACAATTTTAATTTAACCTTTTAAGCAACAGGTGATATATTTTGAAATTAGAAGACAACATTTCTTATACTTTTGAAACATTTCTGTAACATAGCTAGTTATTGAAAGCTCGCAGTTTAAAATGCCTTATTTTTACATTATTAAAAAAGCTTTGATCAATTTAAAAAATATTTTAAAACACCAACAAAATTACTATAGAATGTGAAGGTTCGTGATCTGATTTAAACTATGATTAGATAAGCTTTTATTTAAAATATTATATATTTTTTGTTGTAGGGTGGGGCCTTATAAATATTTTATGGAAAAGCGCATGTTAAGTGCAAACAGCTCATGTAAATGATTTTGTAAAATAAAATTAAAATAACCTTACGTTTTTACTTTAAAAGCTGATTAAACATTTGAAATTAGTTCAAATAACGTATATTATTTGATGAGGAATTTATAAATAAGCTTTCAAGGGGTAAATAAGCTTTAGTTATTATATTGAAAAATAGTCCTTTTTACGGCCTGTAAAACAAAATTTGAAAGCTTCCTTCCCAATAATACTAAGGAGAAAAGTTATGTTTTCTTTAAAATGTACGTTTACGTTTAGCTTTCGCTAAAAATTAAACACATTTTGTATTAAATTGAAGAAGTTTTTACAATGAACTTTTAGTCTGATCTATTATTTAACAATTAAACTATGTGACGATAAGCAACAATAAAAACAAACTGTTTTAGTTAAAAGCTTATTAAAGAACTTTAATTACTATAAAATAATAAACTATGATATTCTTAGTATACTAACTACTATATTAGGCACTCATTTATCATTGAAACTTACTTCAAAGAAACTGAAAAAGCTGACTATAATCGAAAAGGAGTCTTTGTCTACTTGCAGCCGTCTAGTGTAAGCCAAAAACTAAAAAGAACTAAACAACTAAAGAGGAAAATTTGTCTTGCAACTTTGAATTTAATATAAGATACTTTAAAACCAGTTATGTAAAATTCTTAAGAAAGGATACTTGTCATTTTCATTTACCCACTCTGGTTAATGACCAAATTATAAATTCTAATACTAAGTAACGCATATTTAACCAAGACAATCGAATAAGACTAACAAACTGTCTAATCCAACGATGATAAATTTAATCTTACTAAAGCTCAGCTATTATTTAGATAGTCACCGACTCCTGGCCCAATTTAATCACTCTATAATTGAATAAATTGTACACCCCTCTTGCAAATTGTTAAGTTAATAAAATGAGAAACGAAAATAATTTAAAGTGGGAAAATTTAGGATTTTGTTGTGAAAATACTAAAACTAAATATAATGAGTAGCATGTAGACATTTTATCACCCCCTACTCGAGTATCGCTTGTATTTTATTTTGTTAATTTAATTATCCTTAATTTATTTAAATACATTTCGTAATTATTATTAATTTTCTAAGACTTTTATCTAAATTAGAATTTTGTATTGTTGGTTTTTGTTTGCCATCGACAAACGTGGGTTGGAATAAATAGCCGCGCAAAATTCTTTTGAAATTTTAATGTTGACTTTTTCATTTTCGGTTAGTTCTGTAGGATCAGTGGAAATATTCGATCATTAGAAGAGGAAATAGAAAGAAATTTAACCATTGAGTAGTCCATAGAGTTCACTAGTTAGAGACCTCTACGTTTTCCATTTTTTTTTCCGCGAAAGGATTAAACGATTATTAAAATTTGTTGCTCATTTAAACAAAGATTATTTCATATTAAAAGTCACGTTGTTGCTGTACATTATATAAGTATTTAATATTTCTATAACCAGAACATCCCAGCATTTGGAACGTAATTACAATACAAAGTTTTGCAAAAAACATAAACAAACAAAAAGAAATAGAAAAATTATATAACATAACATGTTCCAATGTAATGCTTCTCGAAAAGAACCAAACCACAGAGGCGACTATCACATGTAGATCCAATAAAATGGAAAAACATTTTTTTACGACAGGATACTATATCGTATAGTCGTATTTATAATAAAACCAAGTTTGAGTTTGGTTATGTCTCCAAAGACAAAACCGAACCACAGATCTAATAAAATATAAATCATATTTTTGTGGCTTTTGTACTTTTATGTCATCAAGTCTATGTCACTATCATCATTATACTCGAACATATCTTGTTAAGCTATTCGAGTATCTACCGTCCGTACATAGCAACAAAAAAAATTTTTAATTTAATTTATAAGTCCCAAGTGGTGTAAATATATTTCTATATATTCTCTTCAATAGGTGAATGGATTCTTATGAGTTCCAATCCATTTAATCTCTTCACAAACTATACATTTTAGTATACTGCACAAAGATAAAAATCACTTCAATCATTTTTCCAGTCTATTAGTCAAAAAATGGTAATAGATGGATAAATAATTAATAATGTCTGATTTCGATTCGAAATATTATCAAATTTGTTAAAAACAGGCAAAATCATAAAGGATATGAAGTTTAGATAGTTGCAACGTATTTTGTAACAATTGACTACCCAAAAGCGTATCGTAATTAATTTTTTTTGTTGGTGTCCGTATTGTGATAGTCAACGATTAGGATTGGATCATATAATGGCAAAAAAGAGTGTGTTTGTATGTGTATAAACGCATATGCATACATACAACTTGTAAATCGGTAGTAACTATTAACCAATAGAAAATACTAGGAGTTAAAAGTCATATAGCGGAAACTGCGTGTAATTATATTATAATCATGTCCCACAAAGTATTCAACACTTAAAAGGTCCATCAAATATGACCACGATTAAATTCTATAGATTTTTAAAAGCAAATGAACATATATAAAAAATCAAATAGGTTCCACAATTATGTAACTAATTTCAGTCATTATATTTAGCAGATTTTTGGGTCAAAAGATTGACTTAAACTTCCACAATTAGTTCTATAAAATACCAGTTATTTTTGAATAAGCAAACTGACTAAAACATGGTGTTAGTACCTTAGGTGTGCCCTTATTAACACAATAACGAATATTACAAAACAGATTTTGGAAGATGGTAAGTGACGTGGTACGCAATCTGACAACGTTGAACATTTGTTTGATAGTTTCAGCTATTATCAACCATTTATAACGTTTTTATTTCTTATTTTGAAAAGATAATAAAACATTTTCCAAAAAAATATTAGGTTCCACATGTTAACAATAATAATCAGTCAATTCCTTTAACGGAACAAAAAGTGGTATTTACCTCAAAGATTCTTTAAAACATAATTTAGATTCGTAATTGTTTATATTGTTAGTTCAAACTAAGTGTACCTCGTCAATTCAATAAAACATATACTTTCAACATACTGTGTGCCAACTCACGGGAATGTATATGAGTATATGAGTAATGTCGAGTTTTAGTTTTGTTCCGTAAGCCTTTTTTACAAAGCAATGAATTAAAAAGTATTTTAAAAACATATTAACATTTTTTAAAACTAATAGGTTCTACAATTAATAGATTTTTGGGTAATAGATACTGGCAAATGAAAACAGGTAAATATCATTTGTCACAATAAACAAAGGACACTTCCATTAAAACAATAGTTAGTATTTGGAAGTTATTTAGTATTATATCTATCAGAACGTGGAACGTCATTAAATTCCACAAGTTTTTCTTATTTGACTACTATAGGTTTTATTAAACTTTTTATAGGAAAGATTTATTTAACTGGTAGTTTAAATATTGCCACAATAACGTTTTTATTTCTAAACATAACAACGTTTTTTCAATGTTCTAAAATGTTAATATTTTACAAAATCGGTTAAATTCCACAATATTAAAATCATTATCACCAAAATGCTGTTAATTTTATAATAGTTTGAAACGAAATTTATTTTTGGGTAAATTAATATTTTTTGAAAAATATCAACACACTTAGTAAATATTCATCAATGTTATAATAAGTATTTAGATTGAAATTTAATTATGTCCCACAAAATTTTCTTATCTTGCTGCTAGGAGTGTTATTGATTTCTCATATCCATAGAAAGGATTCACTTAAATTATGCGCCAGATATAGTAACAATAAAAGTTCCAATTTATAAACAAATAAATTAGGTTCCACAAACTAGTTAACTAAAGCATAGACTGTATTCAAACCATAACTTGATCGGTAGCTATAACATAGTAAGTTTAGTTGTTATTTTCTTTAGCACTAGATTAATTTTCGTGGTACAAATAAGACCACGCACTTATCAAAAATCTCGTGTCCATATTTTTAAACAGCATCGATAAATATTTTACCAATGTTAAATTTTAGATTTACGACAGGAGGTTTCTTAAAGTAAAAAGTTAATGAATGATGATTCAGTAGTAAAATAAATTACCATATAAATTTCTTGTATTCCATCACTATAATTTACTGTTGATAAACTGCCAAATTAAGCCATATGTCAACACACACTCTGACAAATAAATAACCAAGAAAATTCCAATGACGACAATAAGCTTTAAAACACTTTGATTAGCACATATTGATTAGCTGTCACATTAACATTTGATTATCCGGCATTCCTGCACGCCACACACATATACACATTTTATAATTCAAATCAATCACATGACACGTTTGCCATTTGGAAAGTATTTTCGTTTTTATTTTATTTATGCAAACAAATTTCACAAAAACTAAAATATTTTCTAAAATAAAAATCAAAAACGTGATTTTATTTATACGATATAAAGAAAATATTCGGAGAGCATAAATTTTCCACAAAATCGTCGTAACAAGTAAAAAAAAAATGGAAAATCATATAATTGAATTTTGTTATAGATTACGAATTTTCCATATACATAACGTTTTTGTAACCCAGATTAGTGTATTATGTTCATATGTACGAACCATAACATTGGAAAATCGAATTTTGTTTGCATACACAAAAAAAAATTGAAATTAGGTTGGATTACTAACAAAAGAGTGAGGTTACCAATTTAGCAACAGGTTGTCGATATTGTGTAAAGCATCAATCCGTTTATTTACTTTAAAAAAATTATCCTGATTGCCCGGTAATGAGATGAAGATTATATTTGTGAGCCTAAAATATCGTTGTTGTTATTTAATTCGAATTATCTTAAAATATTATAATCTTTATAAAAATTATAAACGGTTGCGGTCTGGCTATCAATAAATTTTTTAGAAGTTCAGTTTTATTCCAATTCATATTCAATTCATATTCAATTCATATTCAATTCATATTCAATTCAATTCATATTCAATTCATATTCAATTCATATTCAATTCATATTCAATTCATATTCAATTCATATTCAATTCATATTCAATTCATATTCAATTCATATTCAATTCATATTCAATTCATATTCAATTCATATTCAATTCATATTCAATTCATATTCAATTCATATTCAATTCATATTCAATTCATATTCAATTCATATTCAATTCATATTCAATTCATATTCAATTCATATTCAATTCATATTCAATTCATATTCAATTCATATTCAATTCATATTCAATTCATATTCAATTCATATTCAATTCATATTCAATTCATATTCAATTCATATTCAATTCATATTCAATTCATATTCAATTCATATTCAATTCATATTCAATTCATATTCAATTCATATTCAATTCATATTCAATTCATATTCAATTCATATTCAATTCATATTCAATTCATATTCAATTCATATTCAATTCATATTCAATTCATATTCAATTCATATTCAATTCATATTCAATTCATATTCAATTCATATTCAATTCATATTCAATTCATATTCAATTCATATTCAATTCATATTCAATTCATATTCAATTCATATTCAATTCATATTCAATTCATATTCAATTCATATTCAATTCATATTCAATTCATATTCAATTCATATTCAATTCATATTCAATTCATATTCAATTCATATTCAATTCATATTCAATTCATATTCAATTCATATTCAATTCATATTCAATTCATATTCAATTCATATTCAATTCATATTCAATTCATATTCAATTCATATTCAATTCATATTCAATTCATATTCAATTCATATTCAATTCATATTCAATTCATATTCAATTCATATTCAATTCATATTCAATTCATGAAAAACATCTAACCCATATAATAACCATTATTCTAAAAAGTGGAGTTTGGCAAAAGGGATACATAGTACGTGTATCATAAGAATAATTGGTGATAACATAATTATGTTGCACAGCAAACTGATCGTTTATTTTTATGTTCGTGTAAAGAGATAAAATCAAAACTATTTTACAACATTTATCCACATCCTATACCCATAAATTTAGTTTGAAAATGGGGTAAATTTAAAATGAGACAGATATTATAGGAATTTACACGTTTACCTTCCATATTACGATATTGCATAAAAGTAATAAAATACTTGGGGGAGGTTCATGATTGCTAAAAAATTTAATTTACAGGCTTTTAAATGAACCGAACACATCGGCCGATTTGATTGTCAATGGCGTAAATTAGGGCGTTTAAAATTAACCACAAAACAGTTAGGAAGCTTTGACTCCAAAATGAACTGCACACAAAAAAACGTTACCCAATATTGGATAACAATCACAAAGCAGCTATACCCTAACAATAAAATAACATTTTTTATTTTCTTAAACGACTCCATTAGTTACCTTCGATTATTCCCGTATTTAGTTCTATCTCCCTCCCCACGAAACATAATCGATATAATCCAATTGACTAAGCCCTAAACGACCTCAACAACAACGAAAATTAATCAATTTTTATTTGATTTACTTTCAATGGACCGACACAAAAAAATAAAAAATAAAAAAAATCGAAATCGAAAGAAATGAAATAAAATCGACATTCATTTCGGTATTTTTGATACAAAATCATCCAAGACATGTAGGCAACCTGGATTATATAGTAAACATCCGGTTCTATGTTAACCCAATCAAAACTAATAAACTTAATTTAATTCTCCAAACCAAACACACACAAACAATTTTTTTTTTTAAATTTTATGATCTACTAACTGAGTTCGTTGTAGGACTCAATTTTTATGTTGTTGTATTTGTTGTTGGGATATTTTCACGTACACAACATAAAATTGGGTGAAAAAAAAACTCGAAAGGAAAGATATCATTCATTATTTGATTGAGGTAAAAAAAAGTATTCAAATTTGACATTTTGTTTTGTTTTGTTTCATGCTGAACGATGTCAAGTTGACGTGAGTAGCACAAATTGGAAAATTTTTATATTTTTCTGGTCTGGTATGTCCTTAAAATTAATAAACTTACCATATTATATGGATTGTGAGTAGGAAAACTCCAGGAACTACTAGGTCATCGGATCCTGCGGACCATCGTCGGCGGAATGCAACTATTCCCGGCATCTGCAAATACAAATAAAAACTTTAATTAATTCTCAAATTCAATTCAACTTATAACTATAAATTAATGAAATTCCATTTGATTCAAACTTGATATTAATTGAATTTAATGAAACGTTAAATTGTTAATAAAGTTTGATTTAACATAAGGTCTTGTTATCTCAGTGATCTGTAAAAATATCTAGATGTATACGAATTTGACACAAGTTTGACAGAAACTTAATTACAAAAAATCATTATATCTTCTTCTAACTTTAACTTTACTTCTGGAATTGAAAACTTGTTTGATTTGAAATTGAAATTAATTTGGATTGTATTTTAACTAGGCTTTCTGTATTTTCTGGATTTTGGGAATTAACGATTTTTGGCCATAAAGTTTTTGGCATAAAACAATATCGAAAGGCTAACTATCACGTATATAGACATTTTAGATTTGAGACATAATCAGGTTTCTAATGGGAGTGAGATTACGTATTCTCTAAGTTGTGGACATTTTCGATTTTAAGCATACATTTTCCAGTTTAAATGGGATAAATTTGTGGGACATAATTATACAAGTTTTTAATATTTGTTTTGAAACCAAATTGAGTAGAATTTTACAGATATTTTTACACATTACTACAGCATTTATGTTTATCTAGTGGATTTTATTTATGTTTATATTCTTCAACGGTTAGTAACTTTATTTTAAAGAACTAAAGATAGTTTTTGTTAAATTAAAGAAACACGTTTAGTATAATGATAAACATAATGAAATTTTAACGGTATTTTATCTGGCACTTTTTATTTTATATTGTTATTTTATTTCTATCTTAATGTGGTGTGGAACCTAATATTGTAATATAATAAGAATTATACAATTAGTTTGAATAATGATGTTGAGAAATACCATGTTAAACAAACCTTTTCAATAAAAAGGCTTATCAAGTTTTATCACCACGAAACACCAAATCTTTCACAATTCTGGCAGGAAAAGCTTAAAACTTTAAGATAATTAAAAGCTGTATCCCAAAAAAAACATACTTAAAATTATTTTTTCACAGACAGACAATAGAAAATATGTAAATTTCCATTTTTACTAAAATACACACACACACACATAAAGACAACAAACATACACATACATAAATTAAACTTTTTTTATTATTCAATTACTTCTTCGTCTTGTCTTAAATTTATGGTCTTTTTAAATCAACGATATGATAACGGCGAAAATGAAACATAAAATAATATAAACGAAAGACGATGGGAAAACAATAGGAAAAACGAAAAAATTTTATATTTTTTTATTAACAACAACAATAACAATATTATATACATAATAATATAATATACATAAACAATAAACATAATAAGACAAAGGCCATGAAGATGAAGAAAATGAGGAAAAATAAATTTCTTGTGTTTGAATTTTCTTAAGAGGAAAACTTTTGTTATACAGAAATAAACATGGACTTTTATGGTTTTGTGATAAACAAACACAAAAAAATTTACAACAAATTTAATTTAATTTATTTATTTTTATTGTATTATATCTTGGCAATCAGTCTTTTGGTTAACCTTTACATTTTATTTTTCTATAAAATAAGTTGACAGTTTGTTTTATGATCTTGTGACATTTGCCCAGTGTTGGGATGCATTAAAAGAAATGTCGATCCATTTTGTTGCATATTTCGTTCAGTTTGTCAATTGAAACGATTAAACTTTGAAAGTTTTACTAATTATATAATTATTTTTCTACAAAAATTTCCAGATATCTAAAATAGATAATGTGGAACATATTGATGTTTTAGAAATCATTTTAAACTTGGCGTTAAGTAACTTAACGAAGCATCATAAATTTATTCATAAATTGTGGAACATAATTTTAAAAATGGTAGGACTTAATTTTTAGATAAAGACTCTTGCAAATATGTGAATACGGAGTAGTGAGGCAGAAATAATGGTTTAGTAACTTATGAAAGCTTTATGCATTTATTAGAATCATTTGTGGAACTTAATTTTATATCTTTTATTTTTATTTAACACTATTAATATGCATTTAAGATTTGTTTGCATCTTAAAAGTATATCATTTTATGTGTGGAACCTAATTTTTAATATTACAGTTTTATGGTTAGTTGGAATAATGAAATTTAGTTCACTCGGTTGAGTTCACAAGAAAAAGAATGTTATCGATTAGTTTAACCGAGCATACCATAGTTTTTATAAGTAAATGAAAAATGCATTTTATGATGTTGTGAAATTTTTACAATGTTGTACTACAGTAAAAAGATACTGTGGAACGTTTCAATAAATAATAATCTTCAAATAATATTCTAACAAATACTGTGGAACGTTTCAATAAAATTTCACAATTTTAGAACTTGGGTAAATTTTATTTTCTGTGGGCTAGACATCATCATATATTTTCCGGAATTGAAACATTTTCAATTTTCGGCATACATTTGACAGTTTTAACAGAGATGTTTAATATCACGGGTTTCTAAAGTTTGTTATGTTTTTGATAAATTAAACCGTTTTTATGACATAATACATTTTCTGGATTTTAAATTTGCCAGATACCTTAAACAGATAATGTGGGCCATATTGAGAATTTTACAATTTTTGTAGTTAATTTAAGTGCAAATTTTTTCGCAAATTTAGAAAAAGCCTAGTAAAAGCACACTTGAATAAATATTCAAAGCAACACAAAATTGATCATAATTTGTGGGACATAACTTTAAAATGTTTAAAAGTTTATTCTAAATCAATGGCTATTAACAATAAGCTTAGGCTAATTGATAACAAGGGAAGCAAGCAATGCAATTCACTATAAAAAACCGAATTTCTTAAGTTCCTTGAACAAAGATGGAATCAGATTGAAATCAGATGGCCAAGAGATAAAAATTGCAAAACACCAAAATTCGATCTGTCAGAATAATCAAAATTGAAGCAACTGTTAAATTTAAAAATAATGTCGTACAAATGCGCACATGCGAACCAAAGTGTAAACAAACCAAAATGTACCAATAATAAATTTTAATTCTATACAAATCTCACGTATAAAAATAAGTTTCCCCTTTTCCGCCACCAAATGAAAAATTATTTTCCTTCCTCGAACGTATGATATATTGTCTTGTTATGACATCGTTTTATTCAAGCATCTAAACTCAATTTCTCTTCGCTTGAATCAACGTTTAAATGAAAAATGAGATCAAAATATGGTAGTGCATAAATTAATACGCGTAAAAGAATTTTCCTCCTGAATACAAAATTGTTATTCTAATTTTATTTTATGACGAATTTAAACACATTCGGATTGACAATCACGGCGATCTGGGTGCAAAAGATTCTGATCTAAGACTGGTTTTAAAATTAATTTTTCCGGAAGTTAAAAAATATTTGGCCAGAATTTTTTCAATAAATTAAATTATCTGAAGGTGTTCACAAACTCTGCGGCATGTTCACTCGACTTTTATAGAAAATTAATTATAATTTTAATGTTCGAAATTACATAAAAAAATTAGAGGTGAACATTATAAATTTTATTTGACTTTACATAACTCATTCAAACTTTTGTTGTGATTTAGGCGCGAAATGATCATCCAAAGCAGATGTGGCCGGTTACCGCAATAAAAAACATTAATCAAATGCACAACATCATGACACAACATTAATATTCGTCTCGGCCTAAAACAACCGAATTGTATTGCAAACATTATAATTTTTGTAGGAATATTTTTTATTGTTGCCTTCGTCGAACGTATACCCTATCACAATGATTAATGGAAGAGTAAAGTGATTTTTGCGTTTGGCTATATCCAACTTGTATTTTATGTTATTAATTGTTTGTCTTGCCAAAACAAATAAGAAAATTATTTTAGGTTATGGGTTGTTTAACGAGTAAATAATTGATTTTCATTTATTAACCATAGCTATATAGCGGAGATTATCAGCGCTCATGCGAATAATATATCTAAAGGTTCATGCTTCACATTTGGTTCGGTCTATATGTTGTATACATAAATGTCAGAGAAATTTATCATTAGTGCAAGTGTCGAAATCATTTTGTTATGTTCGTACATATTTCCCATACCAAAATGTTTTTTCATCGCACGTTGTGTAATAAGGAAAAGTGAGTATCCAATGTTATCGGGTGACTAGCAAAGGGATAAACAAGAGTATGTCAGTGTTACGTTTGCAATGTCATCAAAGGAGCGTAAAGAAAATTTAAGGAAAAAAATACTGTAGTTTCGGGCGAATAACGATTTGCAGATTTAGAGAAAAAAATCAAATTTTGTGATTTACAGCATAATATAAATACATATAGTACCATCATAAGAAAAAAACAGTTTACCCATTGCTGTTTCAGATGTCGGGTCAATAGAATATTGTCAACATTTAGTATAAATATATGACATTTAGGCGATTAAACATACAAAAATATTTTAATTCTTTTAAAACGATACGAGTAGTGACATCTAGCACGTCAATGGGCTAACATACCATGGTAGTACTATGTGTATTTATATTAAGTTTACAGTAGAGGTGACATTTGAGGCAAAAATAAATAATTTCCGTACAGGTAAAACTTGTAACAAAATTATTATTATTATATTATGCTTAAGCTTAGTAGCTTAAATTAGAACAAATTGGACCGAAAGACAATACACAAAATAAAGTTTCCGGACTCACATATTTTAGAGGCAGTTAATTGGACATTTATGATAATGAAAGTGGCAAAACGCTGTAGGGTTACTGTTCTAACGACAGGTACAGGACCAATAACATTTACTTTGGTTACTAAAAATTCTAGGTCAAATATACTTAAAACAATGGAGAGGTATACTTAAAGAACAGTTAATGGTGACCGTGTGGTAACCTCTATACATGGAGGCACTCACATATCCCGTAAAGAATTTTTTAGATGGGAAAAAGCTATCGAGAGTTTTTGTTACTAGCTATAAAGTACGACATCACGACAAAATCTTATACCGTCAGTCCAACCAAGTCCTATCATATATGCACAAGTTTTTTTGTTCCACTTGCCTTCTTTTGGTGGATAAAGAACAATACGAAGAGAAAGCTTGAAAGCCGAATATATCCTTAATTACAAGGAAATATGTATGCAGCCTATCTTTAAAATTCGATCGAATTAAATTCTCCGCACAAATATTTCCCTTTAATCACAAATTGACGTCACAACATAAATCAAATCATTATAGAATCAGTTAGCTCATCATTTTAACACAAAGCCATTAAAATCTAATCTTAAATCGAAAATCAATAAATAGCAAAGTGCCAATAAATTTATCTCGCGACAACGATACGCGAGAAACTATTAAGGAAAACTTTTTTTGTCTCTCCTGCGTACATAACCTTGAGTTGTGTTTATCAAACAATTTTGTTGAAATTTATTGGTTTGTTGATAAATTGCCAAAATATGTAAGCAAAAATAAATCTTTCGCTTAGTATGCGAAAACATTTTATCCTACCATCATAGCCTTGATTTTATGTCTATATATATACATACATGAAAACAACATTCGGCGCATCGATCCATTATTCATTAGAAATTGGAATATCTAAACGATCCAATTTATAGCTTTTGAGTCACTTTATTTGTTTTTCGATAAATATTTATCTATGTAGTCGAATATAAAGCTTTTAAGCGAATTTTAAAACTATTAAAAGTTTTCTTTTAAGTTTTCAACCGTAAAGCCCAAAAACCAGTATTTCAAAACGAGTATAATTGTGAATATGCGATATACGGCCGTTTCGATACAAACACATTTACAAACTGATTTAATCATAACGAGTCCTAATAAAATCTCAAAAATGGTACACATTATCACTTTTTACTACTAACTGAACACTTAAATATTGTATCGTCATAAAATTTCATGAAAGCTCACAACAATTGTTGTGCTTTTGTTATACATAAACATTATGTTCATGTGATGATTATCCGTTCGTTTTTGGTTCGATTAAACAAAAGTTTTTTTTAATTAATGCTGAACCAAAATCTAAACAGTATATTAGTCGAACGATGCGGAATGTAGTAGCATGGTCGGTGGGAGGGGAGGCAACAAAACTTACGTATAATAAAGTATTATTGTTCCATTTTATTTCTTAATTTAAGAAGGGTATGCGGCTATATATACAGTTTATGGGTGTCGTTATCTAAGGATATATATATATAATTGAGAAAAAGTTCATTTCGATCTATTAGTGTGGGTTTCAGTGCGCGATTAGAACACTTAAGTTAAAATGCTTAAATTTTCATCTTTTTAGATAGTTCTTAACTGCTAGTATACAAAGTTAAATCAACTTGTTTCCCCTAAATCTTGATTATTGCAACAAAAAAACACCCATATATATATATTTTGTTGTTGTCAATATTTATTGATTTCTTAATTTACCCTAAATGTTGATTACAGATAATTTTTTGTGATAAGTTGAATTTTGTTGTTGTCACTATTATTGGTTTTTGTGGTGTTGGTATGTTCCATTTGAAATCTTATATCGATTTTGACTTATGGTTTATGCTGATAATAACAGAACCGACTTGAATTTGTGCTATTAAGATAGTTTTATCGATTCTTACGACATATATGATCGGGATGGTAATGAGAAATCATTTAGTTCAATAAATGTAAGTTCCTTGACTAAGAGCCTTTGCAATTTGCACATTGTGACCCTTTTGAATACTTAGTCGTAATCAACGTAATACAAAATTTAGGACAATTTTAAATGGCCTTATCGTGTTCCAATCTATCACATCAATTAGTGAAGGTGAGCAATAATACAAAAAAATGATGGAAGATAATTTACAAGCAATGGGGGTTTCCATGTAATTTTTGGTATTAAATGTTGGCTGTTTAATATATGGGTTTTGGCTACTTAGATTATAAGGGCTATCTTAAAAAACTGTTTTTTTATTAAAATAACTATTTTAAAAAATAAAAATCCCGAACAGATCGAGTTCAGGCTTTTTTATTTGTATTAGGTATCTAACAAATTGTATCCATCTAAGATTGGCTATACCTCCTACCTCACAATGGTGAGGTCGTGGTCTGTTGTTAAAGGCCAATTTTTAATGTGAGATAATTTCATCAACATATATTAGAAAACATGTCGATCGAGCTAAGAGTGTATTTGAGAGTTTAGGTGATATATATGACGTTAGAAGTCCTTACCACATTGTTTAATTCGAAATGAAATTTTTAGGCTGTTTTTAAAATATCAGAATTAAAAGTAGGTTAAAGTTTATCATAGTTTTTTTACAAATATTTTGATTAGATTTCTAGAAATGGGAAAGAAAGTGGTATCTGTTTTTGGTTTAAGGTAAATAATGTTTGTTGGTTTACCCGAATGTTCAATTTGGGGTATGCATTTTACCGGACTAAAAGATTAGATTCAATTTTATAGTTGAATTTCATTGTTGTTGGTATTTTAAGCTGATTTTATTGCTGACTGATTAATTCCTTTTACAAGATTACGATGTTATTTTTCTTGTCACGAATGGATATTAAAAATAATAGTGCAGTTTTAAAGGGAATTAACACTTTGTTATGACCATCAATTTGCATTTAAATCTGTTTTAGTTTTCTATCAAAAAATTAAAAGTAAACTACTTGTTTACCAAAATTTAAAAAAATACGGTATACATTTTCATAAATTGATTCTTATATAAAATTGTTTTTTACCGGAAAATAACATTTTTGACTGGTATTTTTTGGGCAGTTAAAATGCCTGAAAATAATAAGATTTTATAACTAAACTTAATTAACATAGATTTTTTCTGACTTAAACTAACGTAATATTTTACTATTCGTGAACTCTACTATTAGTGAAGAATGCATTGAGTTAGCAGATCCCGAGTAGGAGAAAAATGAATCATATCAATTAATTACGTGTGACGACTACTTAAGACTTATTATTACACCATCGGTGAGTTTAGGTTGAGGTGATCTTTATAACGTGACTTGGCTAATTTTGCATATGATAAACTTTTGACTCTAATTGCACAGGGTAAGAACTCCTTATACTATCAGGATATTATCGTCACAAATTCTCACATCTGGTTGGTTTTTGGAACGTTCCAATTGATAATTATTTACCACTTCTGAGTGAGAAAATTACACAAATATATTTTCAGTGGGCATGACTTTTTCATGACTTTTTCCTATACAACATTTAGGAGTAAACACATTGTATGGTAACTTGATTAAAGCTTTGGCTCATAATACAAGTGTAAACTGTGTCATAGTTCCAAACAAATTCTCCTCATTTTTTTATTACACTCTCCAAGCGGTTGACTGAATTTAGATTAAATTATACGACTTGTTTTCCTCGAGAAAAGTGAAAAAAAAAATTTCTTTTGATGTGTAACTCTTTATTACGATTGCTTAAGTATGTAACTGATATATTTAACTTGACGAGTTATGTTATTGATAGAGAGAAATAGAAAAATTCTCTGTACACGATTAATGGAAATTTATTTTTGTTTAGTTTTTCCAAAACCAAGTAATTAACTATTATTTAGTAGTTTGTGAGTATGAGTGTGTGTGAATGTGTATATAGTTGATTCCCAATTTTATTACCAATACATTTTGTTGG